>PJEM01019384.1:0-16335 GCA_004023845.1 Helogale parvula
CAGAGAAGGACAGATACCATATGTTGTCACTCATAGGTCTAACAGAGGAACCTAACAGGAGACCATGGGGTGGGAAAGGGAGGGGAGAGCTGGGGAGAGGGAGTGAGGCAAATCATAAGAGACTTTTGAATGCTGAGAACAAACTGAGGGCTGAAGAGGGATGGGGGAAGGGGAACGGGGGTTATGGTCATGGAGAGGGGCATTTGTGGGGAAGAGCACTGGGTATTATATGGAAACCAACTTGGTAATAAATTATTAATTTAAAAAAATGTGAGGTGGGTAGTATCCATCTGTTATGCACTCGATGAAGGTAGGAACTGCGGCTTTGGGAATATGGGTTGAGTTCCTTGTGCACAGACACTCAGCTATGGCGCTGATTCCAGAATTCCAGCCCATCGCTGTCAGCCAACAAAACTCCCTAAAGTGATGCCATCCTGCCTCCACATTGCCAAACTGAGCTCCATGTCCGGAACATGCCTAGAACTGGGGGAGAGAATTTACCCCCTTAATTTTTTCCAAATAAATATGTAGGTCAGTAACATGATCTGTGGGATCAATTCTGCTAGGTGCCAATAACTACTTCATCCTAGTGATGCAGGAAGCCAGTTGTCCAAGGCGAATCAGATGACAGTAGTAATACAGCACACTGGGAGCCTAGTTCTTGCCTCAGGCTGGCTTGGGCAAAAGCCAAAGTTCTGTTTCAATTAATTTTCTTCTAACAACAAACCTATTTACCCCCTAAATCAGAGGTGTTTATTGTGAGGAAATATGCTGTGTGGGTGAAAACAGAGCTATTGTGTTGACACATCAAGTCTTAATTTACACCTGCTTGTGCGGTCAGTCTTGGCCAGGGAGCCAGAGAGACTAGGCCATTATGGCCCCATCAGAGCTGCTGGAAGGATGCCAGTTCGTCACTTAAGCCCATATGAGTCAACTATTCCTTTGCTAATGGTGTTAAGCATTCTAACTGACACACTTTTCCATCCTTAGACTTCCTTTTGTTGTTTTATTCCCCCCATTTTAAGGCATCACCTAGCACCTCTTAGACTCTGGACAGATTAAAATGTAGTCATTCCTTTATGAACCACAATTCCTAGACCTTTTTTGCCCTCAATTTAAAAAAAAGAAATGAAGGAATGCCCCAGAGCAGATGAAAATCAAATATTTATACATCTAATTCAATTTTATTAACGCACTTAAAAGGTGAAAATGTTTGGGGCACCTGGGTGACTCAGTCGGTTAAGCATCCAACTCTTGATTTCAGCTCAGATCATGATCTCATGGTTTGTGAATTCTAGCCCCATGTTGAGCTCTACACTGACAGCGTGGAGCCTACTTGGGATTCCCTCTTTCTCCCTCTTTCTCTGACTCTCTCTTGCTTGAGCTTGCTCTTTCTGTCTCTTTCAAAATAAATAATCATTTAAAAAATTTTTAGGCAAAAATTTTCAGCTCATATCATGGTGCTTTAGCTGAATTTCTGCTTCTGTTGGAGAAAGGTCCTAACACATAACCCTATCCTCTCATCTGTCATCTAGAACATTTTATCCTTCCCATTTACTCTTTCCCCTCATCTTTCAAGGGGTTTGTGACAGTTTGTGTCACACACACACACACACCCCAAAATGGTGAAATATGCAAAAATAAAAAATAAATCATGTTACTCTTCCTACACCACCTCATAAATATAGACAGTCAAAACAATGGAAAATGGAAATACAGTTATGTTGACCTTAGAGAATCTTTAATTGATCTATTCATTATTAATATGCTTTTTTAAAATGTTAAAAAAGAGAGTCTTACTATTACACCAATAAGTGTTGGAGACAAGGTAAGGAATTATGAATCTTCATATAGAGATGAGGTAGGGAATTATGAATCTTCATAAAGAATTAATAGGAGTAGAAATCTAAAGGGCAGCTTTGAAGAATAAACTGGCAAGATTTGGCAGTGTTGAAAATTAGTCTTGCTCCATAACTTGGTCACTTAAATTCTATATCCCTCAGACATCGATCTCTTGACATATGTGCATAAGAAAATATGCACATGATGTGTGTGTGTGTGTCTGTGTGTCTGTGTGTGTGTCTGTGTGTGTGTCTGTGTGTGTGTTTAAAGCACTGTTTGCAACAAGTAAAAACTAAAATGATCTAAATATCTACCAATATCAAAATGGATAAATTGTGATATATCCATACAGTGGGCCACTTAATGGTGGTTAAACTCAATATGCTAGATGTAGATTTTCAATAAGGATAAATAAAGGAAAAACACTAAATAGTGCTAAGAGGGAAGGATGATGGGAAGTTAGTGCTTAATGGGGACATGACGGAAGATAAAAAGCTCTGGAGATGGTTGGTTGAGATGGTTGCACAACACGGTGAATGTAGTTAATGCCAATGAACTGCACACTGAAAAATGGCTAAAATGCCTACGTTTATGTTTTGTATATTTTACTGCAATGAAAAAAATACAAAAGATCATTTGTTAAATAATGTGATGTACTTTTCTCTATGTTTGAAATACTTCATAATATAAGTACATACATACAGACAGAAAGAATGACATAGAAATGACCATTAAAATAACACCACTGACCCCACATAACCCTAAAAATATTCTTTCAGTAAATAAGCATCTTCCACAATAAAGATTATTGCAGTGTGCTATGATCATGCAGTGTGCTGTGATCATGCAGTGTTCAGTGTTCATGCAGTGTGCAGCTGGTCCATGCAGTGTGCAGTGTGCAGCGTTCATGCAGTGCGTAGTGTCCATGCAGTGTGCAGCATTCATGCCGTGTGCTGTGACCATGCAGTGTGCAGTGTTCATGCAGTACGTAGTGTCCATGCAGTGTGCAGCATTCATGCCGTGTGCAGCTGGTCCAAGCAGTGTGCAGCGTTCATGCAGTGTGCTGTGATCATGCAGTGTTCAGTGTTCATGCAGTGTGTAGTGTCCATGCAGTGTGCAGCATTTGTGCAGTGTGTAGTGTCCATGCAGTGTGCAGCTGGTTCATGCACTGTGCTGTGAACATTCAGTGTGCGGCATTCATATAGTGTGCAGCTGGTTCATGTAATGTGCTGTAATCATGCAATGTGCAGTGTTCATGCAGTGTGCAGCTGGTTAATGCAGTGTGGCATTCATGCTGTGAACCACGTTCATACAGTGTGCCATGTTCATGCATTCATGCAGATCAGCTCTACCACTGTTTCTTTCTATCAACCATGAAAAGACCTACTGGTGGAGGAAGAGGATTTTGGAGGTTGAATTTGTGAGGCATTGCTCAGAGGACAGATGGCACTGAATACTGGGTCAAGTGAGTGTTCAAGGGGAGCACGAGGGCCCATGGAGGAGCAGGAGGGGATGAACCCACCCAGTCCCTCTACCTTCATACCTGGCCCGTCCTGTGGGTTGTCTTCATTAGAGCTGGGGGACAACTGGCATGTCTTCCTTCATAGTCAGGCTCATGTAACTCAGGACTATCAGACATCTACCCAGTTCATTGACCACCAAAGGACCCAGGTGATTTTTCTTGACGCTGGGGCTTTCATGGAAATAGTAAAGGAAATGTCTAGAAATGGAATCATGGTGAATTCAAGATTTGCATGGCCATCCTACTTATAGGAAGAATCTCCCTGACTTAAGCTTTGCCAAACCATTTGTTGGAATTTCTGGGTGAATGTGTACAGTGGTGGAGACAGAACAGGGAGAAGACATCACTGCCATCAGACCATCGAACCTGGAATCTCTAAGCTACTGAGATCATGCCAGGCACCTGGTCCCACACATTTCCTCTGAGTTCCACTTCAGCACTGTCCACCTTAACTTTAAGATTTGCTTTCACATCTGGCTGCAGAAAGGAAACATCTGAGTGATTGATCTCAGAAGCAGAAAATGTTCCCTGCTATGTAAATAGGCACAGAAGGCTGCGCACCTTTCTTGACCCCTCAAGGTTGACCTGATATCCTTGCTGGGCAGTTTATGTCTAAACCCGGGTTGGCAAAGTTCTTCATAAAGGTATTTAATATATCAGGCTTTCCAAGCTATTCCATCTCTGTTGCAACTAGTCAACCCTGCTGTTTTGGCTTGAAAGCAAATTTAGGCAAAATATAAGCAAATGGATGTCACTGTGTTTCAATAAAACTTTATTTGTGTAATACTGAACTTTGAATATAAATTTTGCATTTCATGTTAATCATGTGGAACCCCAGGTTATGCAAAACCAGGTGGCAGGCCAGATTTTTTCCAAGAGTCAAAGCTTACCAACTACTGGCCTAAATACCTAGTTTATTCTTTGAAGCTTAAACCACAATATGTGATCATAGCTGCAGTGATCCACAGGGACACCTCTCCTCTGCACCTGCATCAAGTGTCTCATGGATCCTTCCCTCGATCCATGAGCCAGCTGCTGTTATCTCCATTATTCCAAAGAAGAAACTGGGGTCACAGACATGATAAGGAATTTGCCCAGGACCACACATATGGACAGTTAGACCCAGAATTGGGCACAGGAGGTCTGGTCTCAGCCTCTGCAACATGCCCATTTCCTTGGGGACAATCTGAGGGACTCTTACTTAAGGATGTATTGATGCCATCCTTCTTCCACCCAGCATCCTGGAAGGTCTGTCCTATCTTCTTTCCAACAGGGTCATGTGTTCAGGGACCCAAACGAACCCATAATTTAGCCACAGCATTTTTCCCAATTTGCTCTAATGTTTATGGAGAAAAGTTTTCCCTCTCTAGTGTTTATATCAAAGCTTTTATTTTCTTAGCTGCTGAAACTGCCGGTATTTGCACTGATGATCAGCATTTTTCCTGGTGCAGAATGGTGCACTGAAACCCCTTGAATAGGAACATCACACACCATATCAGACTGCTAGAACATGGCTCTGATTTTCAGTAAATCTCCTTGATACTGAAAACAAAAGCAGATGTCTTGCCCAAGCACCAGTATTTCTGACCCAGCCTGTCGGCATAAAGCCCCTGGTGGACTCAGGGGTCTCAAGTTGCTTTCAGCAGTCACAATGCTTCTTATAATTTAGTCCAAGACCCAAAAAACAATGTGTCCCTTTATCAATACATGAATAGTTGTTTCCGATCTCCAGTAAAGCTGGAGTCTGGGAGGCCTGAGCTTCATCCAGCCTTGGCCAGTCAAGCAAGAGTGAAGGTTCTATGGTTTCCCACCTCTCAGAAAGTGTGAGTGTGACACCTGTCTGGGGAGCTGGGGATGCTCACTGGGGGCACATATTTCAAAGAAGTGGAGGTTCCTTGGAATCACAGCTGGGTCTAGGGGACCCACTCTGGACTGGGGCCCTGAGGTCCCTTTGGGCAGGTGTAGGTCCTCCTAAATCTTTGGCCAGACTTTCAGCAAATGAAACATCTTGGGAAACATTTCCTTCTTGCTGCTGTTTGTGAATCATCCAGTGAATTTGACATCATGTTTATCAGGTTCTCTTTTGTTTCATCACTGTCTGAGAGGCTTCCGCACACAGATCCCCCAGGTCCCCTGCAGCAAATCCAGGAGGAGGCACAAGTGCGTGAGTAAGGCAGGTGATGATAGCTGTCACTCCAGCCTGCCCATAGGGAGCTGCCAGGGTGGACGTAGCCAGTCATCACAACACCCAGCACAGAGCTGCATTTGCCTGGATTCTTGCTGTTTGAACCTCAGGAATGTCCTCCGTGGAGTAACACATGCTGGCTTTGCCATAGGTGAGACCCCCATTTAGCCATGTGGAAAGTATCAAACAAATGGACCTGGGCAGAATACAAACAGGGTTCATGTAACACACAGTCACATGGTCCCCACCCAGACCCCAGGCTCAACATGAAGGAAAAAGAGGGATGTTCTGACCTTGGAAGAAGCAGAACATCTCCAGGCAGGAATCCAGGGTCTGGATACCCCACAGGACCTTAGAATGCTGTAAGCACCACTCCTTCATGCTTGGCCCCTCCCTGCCCTTCCCTGTGAACCAGGCCATAAAGTCTGTCCACAACTCTGTCATGGCCAAGGATAACAATGCTCTGAAATCAACCCAGGGTGCTTGCAATCCCTGGGCGATGATGTCCTTTAAAAATATATACTACCAGGGGAGGGCATCTGGGCGGCTCAGCAGTTAAGCATGTAACTCTTGATTTTGGCTCAGTTCATGATCTCATGGTTCCCAGATTCGAGCACGCATTAGGCTCTGCACTGACAGCATGGAACCTGCTTGGGATTCTCTCTCTCCTTCTCTCTCTGCCCCTCCCCCGTGCTTGTTTACCCATGCTCTCTCTTTCTCAAAATAAACAAACTTGAAAAAATAAAAATAAAAAATATACACAACTGAAATAATCTATGTTTTGTAGAAAACTTAAAAAACACAGAGAAGGAAAACCAAAAAAACGTTTAAGATTATCTAAGATCCTACTCGGCATCATTAATGTTTTAGATGGTTTTCTTTCCTTTCTTTCCATCATCTATGTATATTATATGTATGCACATACATAGTAATTTTTTAAACACATAAATTCATTTTGACATCTATTTTTCTCACCTGGCAATTCATTTTTTTAAATCAGTACGTGAATGCATTGCAAAATATTCCAGCAATATAAAAACAAAGAGAGTCCTTCCCTTTTTGCCCACACCACATACTCATTCATCCCCCATGTGATTTTATGCTCTAGTTAACAGTGCTGCTGTGAATATCTCCCTAAAGTCCCAGGCATGCACTTTTTTCTCCAGAGTGGGCACAGAAAAGAAGAATCGCTGACTCAAAGTATGTGTGTATTATTCATTTTAATAAATATACTGAATTGTTCTCAAAATAGCTATATTGATTTGTCCTCCCCAATGACTGGAATAACTGTTTTCCCACACCTGAAAAAGTATTATCTCATGTTTTTTTTTAGTTTGGATTTCCCTGAATAGTGGTGGTGTTTGCATTGGCCAGTGAGTTTCCTCTACTGTGAAAAACCTGGTCATATCCTGACTCCTGTGTTGTTAGCCTTTAAAATGATTTTAGAACTTCTTTCTATAGTTTGGTATTAAATATTTACATGACATATGTATATAATGAGATTTTTCTCCCAGTTTTATCACAGAAATTTTTTAACTTGTTTTTATGTGATCAAAACTTTTTATATTTTCCATATTAACTTTTGTGGATTATGACTTACCCATAACATCTACAGACTGGTTTTTTTATATTAACTTCCTTCTCAAAAATAAATTCCAGAAACATTAATGATATAAAAGAGGAATATTATTTTTTCAAAAGGTATATCTAAGTATCTTAATGAATCCAAATCTCATTACTGAATATACTGAAGCTCCCCCTCATATTTGAAAATCCACTTTCAACCCTTGCTGTTATTACTTGCCCCACTGATATACATGCTAAAATCACTTTCCGTTTGCTCTGTTTCTTCAAGAGTCGTTTCCATTTGCTGAGTCCAATGCCTATCATTCATCGGGCTGATCTGCTCCTCTGTGGACCTGAGAATCCTTTTAATCTGCCAGTTTCCTTCACCCTAACCTAGAGCAGTGGTTGTCCCAAAGTGCTTATGTAGTTGCAATGTCTCCCTCACACCTTTTCCTGTTAGCTGTCAGAGTTCCTGGTATTCTGCCTGAACTCTCCAGCCCCACTGATATGATCCCATTGAGAAAGGGGCTTCAGATTCAACTACCCAAATAAACTACCAGTTTCTCATACCTGTGGGCTCAGAAATTCCAGAGGCTTCCCTCTCCAGTGAGGGTCAGGGCTATGGATTCCTCTGCTTCTTCATGAATCTGCTTATCTCTGCTTTCTCACTCTCAGAAATCCTTTGGAACTGCTGACCAGGTTTCCCACATGAGATTCATTCTTATCTGCCATCTCACTGGATTTTGGATTCCCAATCTTCTAAGACACTTCGAGATTCTACAGTTCCAGACCATCATATCTGCAGGAATCCCACATGTGCATCTTCTTACATGTGATAATCAGTATTGCACACGTGTGACTTCTTATTGTTAATTTTTCAAATATGGACATCATTATTCATATATTCTGGAGCACTTGTTATTTCTTGAGATAAATCATGGAAGGAGATTCACTGGGTCAAACCACATGACCACCTATACTGTGTATGAGTATATATACTATCAACCCAGCATCCACGTGTTTACATTCCCACTATCTACAGAGAGAACTCATTTCTTACACCTTCACCACCCAATTACAACAACCTCTATGGCTGAATGTTTTCTGCCTAAGGAATTTGACTTTGGAATCTAATTAAGGACTTCTGGGCTCTTAGCCTGAATTTGTCCCATGACCTTGCAGTTGAACTTTGAGAAACTTATTAAGACTTGTTTCTGTCATAAAATGGGCTCTGAACAGATGATTACTCCTAAATATCCATCACTGAGCCCTTGGTTCTGGCCTTTGCCAAATTTTCACAGGAAATTTGACCTGAGAGCCTGGTGCTGGCCTTGTCAGACTTGCGAGCCCAAGAAGGGTCAGTTTCCTGGGGGCTACTCTGCCCACTGCCAGTCCATTATGGATTCATGCCCCTAGTGATTCATGCCTTTATGATCATCTGCTTACTTTTATTTTCTCCCTAAAATCCCAAACTACAGACGTACCTCATTTTATTGCACTTCTTTTTTTTTAATTTTATTCAAAAATTTTTTTAATTTTTGAGAGACAGAGAGAGAGACAGCATGAGCAGGGGAGGGTCAGAGAGAGAGGGAGATACAGAATCCAAAGCAGGCTCCAGGCTCAGAGCTGTCAGCACAGCGCCCGACGTGGGGCTTGAACCCACAAACTGAGATCATGACCTGAGCCTAAGTTGGACACTTAACTGACTGAGCCACCCAGGCGCCCCTATTGCACTTCATTTTATTGTGCTTCACAAATATTATGATTTTCACAAATCAAAGGTCTGTAGCAATCCCACATTGAGCAAGTCTATCGGCACCATTTTTCCAACAGCATTTGCTCGTTCTGTGTCTCTGTCACATTCTGGTAATTCTCACACTATTTCAATGTTTCCATTATTATTATATTTGTTACAATGATCTGTGATTCGTGATCTTTGAGGTTACTATTGTAATTGTTTCAAGGCACCACAAATTGTGCCCATTTATAAGATGGCAAACTTAATCAATAAATGTCTGTGTTTTGACTACTCCACTTACTGGCCATTTCCTCACCTCTCTCCCCTCATCAGTCAGACCTCCCTGTTCCCTGAGACAAAAATAGTGAAATTAGGTCAATTAATGCCCTTTAGATGACCTCTAAGTGTTCAAGTGAAAGGAAGTGTCTCATGTCCCTCACTGTAAATCAGAAGCTAGAAATGATTAAGCTCAGTGAAGAAGACATATTGAAAGTCACAGGCTAAAAGCTAGGCCTCTTGTACCAAACAGCTAGCCAACTTGTGAATGCAAAGGAAAAGTCCATGAAGGAAATTCAAAACGCTGCTCCAGTGAACACACAAAAGATAAGAAATCAAAACTGCCTTATTCTTAATATGGAAGAAGTTCCTGTGGTCTGGATGGAAGATCAAACAAGCCACAACATTCCTTTAAGTCAAAGCCTGATCCAGAGCAAGACCCTAAATCTCTTCAATTCCAGGAAGGCTGAGAGAGGTGAGGATGTTGCGGAAGAAAAGTTTGAAGCCCACAGAGGTGGTTCATGAATGTTAAGGAAAGAACATGTATCAATAACAGAAAAATGCAAGGTAAGGCAGCAGGTGCTGTAATCCAGAAGATCTAGCTAGTCAATGAAGATGGCTACACTCAGCCACATATTTCTAATGTAGATGGAAATAGCCTTCAATTTAAGGATGATGCCATCTAGGAATTTCATACTTAAAGAGGAGAAGTCCTCCAAAGAGGACATCTGGATGGCCTACAGGCACATGAAATGATGCTCAACATCACTCATCATCAGGGAAATACAAATCAAAACCACACTGAGATACCACCTCACACCAGTCAGAGTGGCTAAAATGAACAAATCAAGAGACTATAGATGCTGGCGAGGGTGTGGAGAGACAGGCACCCTACTACACTGTTGGTGGCAATGTAAACTGGTGCAGCCGCTCTGGAAAACAGTGTGGAGATTCCTCAAAAAGCTATCCATAGATCTCCCTTATGACCCAGCAATAGCCCTGCTAGGGATTTACCCAAGGGATACAGAAGTGCTGATGCACAGGAGCACATGTACCCCAATGTTCATAGCAGCAGTGTCAACAATAGCCAAAACATGGAAAAAGCCTAAACGTCCATCACCTGATGAATGGATCAAGAAGATGTGGTATATATACACAATGGAGTACTACATGGCAATGAGAAAGAATGAAACATGGCCATTTGTAGGAAAGTGGATGGACCTTGAGGGTGTCATGCTAAGCGAAATAAGTCAGGCAGAGAAGGACAGATACCATATGTTTGCACTCATAGGTCTAACAGGAAAACAGGAGAAACCTAAAGAAGGACCAGGGGGAGGGGAAGAGGGAAAGAGAGTTGGGAAGAGAGAGGGACGCAAAACTTGAGAGACTATTGAATACTGAAAATGAACTGAGGGTTGAAGGGGAAGGGAGAGGGGGGAAAAGAGGTGGCAGTGATGGAGAAGGGCACTTATGGGGAAGAGCACTGGGTGTTGTATGGAAACCAATTTGACAATAAATTATTAAAAAAAAAAAAAAGAGGAGAAGTCAATGCCTGGCTTCAAAGCTTCAAAGACTTGTTAGAGGCTAATCCAGCTGGAGACTTCACTTGAAGCCAATTCTCATTTGCCATTCTGAAAATCCTAGAACACTTAAGAACTATATTACTCTGTCTGTGTTCTAAAAATGAAACAACAAATCCTGAATGACAGAACATCTGTTTACAACATGGTTTACTGAGTATTTTAAGCCCATTGTAGAGACCACTGCTCAGAAAAAAATATTCTTTTCAATATATTACTGCTCATGACAGTGCATCTGTTCACCCAAGAGCTCTGATGGAGATATATAATGTGATTAATGTTGTTTTCATGCCTGCTAACACAACATTCATTCTGCAGTCCATGACTAAGGAGTTATTTTGACTTTCAAGACTTATTAAAGAAACACACTTATTAATGCTATAGCTGCCATAAACAGTAGTGGATATTATCAAAGTTAATTAAAATCTTTCTGGAAAGCCATCACCATTATAGATGCCAGTAAGAACATTCATGATTCACAGGAAGAGGTCAAAATATCAACATGAACAGAAAATGGAAGAAATTGATTCAACCCTCTTGGATGACTTTGAAAGGTTAAAGACTGCACTGGCAAAGATAACTGCAGATGTGGTGGAAAAAGCAAGAAAACTAGAATCAGAGGTGGAGCCTGAAGATGAGACTGAATTGCTGCAATCTCATGAAAAAACTTGAAAGGATGAGGAGTTGCTTCTTATGGATGAGCAAAGGCTGGTTTCTTGAGATGGCATCTATTCTAGTGAAGATGGCTGTGAAGATTATTGACAACAGAAGATTGAGAAGATTACATAAATCTAGTTGATAAAGCAGCAGCAGGGTTTGAGAGGATTGATTCCAACCATGAGAGAAGTCCTACTGTGGGTAAAATGCTTTCAAACAGCATTACCAGCTACTAGAGAAATCATTCATGAAATAAATAGTCAATTGATGTGTCAAACTTCACTTTTGTCTTATTTTAAGATTTGCCACACCCACCCCAGCCTTCAGCAACCACCAACCTGATCAGTCAGCAGCCATAAGCATGGAGAGGGACCGACTACTAGCAAAAAGATTATGACTCACTGAAGGTTCAGATGATGGTTAGCATTTTTTAGCTAATGTATTTTATAATTAGGTATAAAGTATTTTTAATTAAGATATGTACATTGTTTTATAGATGTAATTCATTGCACACTTAATAAACTACAATGTAGTGTAAACATAACTTTGATATGCACTTAGAAACCAAAAACTTCATTTAACTCACTTCTTTCCCAGACACTGATGGCGTTTCTGGCTTAGCGTGCTTAGAGGCTACCTTTTTGAAACCTGGGACTTCCTTCTAGGCCATTCAGGACATTCAAAAAAACATGAGGAGACAGACATAAAGGCACTATGTTTGGCTTGTTCTGGCCACACCTCAGTCACCTGGTCAGAAAATGCCCCCCCCCCCCACACACACACAGAGAAAGACTTTGAGAGCATCCACACATGTCACTTCAGTTCATCCTCACAGTCTGAAAGGTTCCAGGATATTACACAACCATCAATTTTCCTTTACCAATGTGTCCTTTGAATTTATGACAATTACTATGTGCAGTAGTAAGGCATGCCAAGAGGAATAGCTATTGATCAAAGGGAAGGAACAATTTGTACTGGGGAAGAGATATGCAATCAGAAGTCTAACTTTGCCAAGAAAAACACATCCCAGAAATACAAATCAGATGTGTTTAGGGGAATCAAAGTGAGAGAAACATACAGAATCTGGGATGATTAAAAGTCCTCATTAAGGAACTGGTCTTTAAGGTTCCACTCTGGATTGGTAGTCAGTTGGAAATATTTTACCTGGTTTGTTTCTTGCTAATTTTGTTCTCTGAGAAAACAGAGACTATTTTCGACAAAGAAACACTACTTGTGG
The DNA here is from genome assembly GCA_004023845.1 of Helogale parvula. Lineage (NCBI taxonomy): Eukaryota > Metazoa > Chordata > Mammalia > Carnivora > Herpestidae > Helogale > Helogale parvula. The sequence goes on from PJEM01019384.1 coordinate 12,604, forward strand.
TAATATATATGTGTCTGAACATTTGGGAATCAAATACCACCCCGAATGTCTCAAGAAAGGTCGCTCTTTAGAGGTCTCACCCCATAAAACACTTACAGCTGCTTAGATGAGGTGATCGGCCTGTAACTAGGAATAAGAGGTAACAGGTTGGTTGACAGACCAGTACCATATAGGTCTCAATGTACCAGAAAGACTGCTCAAGCCCATTGGATAATGTTCACTGGAATTTAGCAGTACATGGGGGGAGGGTTTGGAGCAGCAGCAACACATCACTTAGAGAAGAAAAAATGTATGTGAGGGAAGGCAGGGGGTGCTAGATGTATCTCTGAGTGTTCAGAGGGCTCTTTTCTGGGGAGAGGTGTACCCTGCATTCATACACCACGACATGAGGACAATTAGGATTGACAACATCCTGTTCACTATAACGAATAACTGGAAGAGTCCAGGCAATCCCAGGACAAAACTCCCTCAGGGGAAGAGAGCTCTCTGTCTCTGGAGGTGTTAAGCAGAGAAGCCAACAAGAAGATTCGAGCACTCAGTGAGTGATCAGGGTCTTCCAGTGGTTGCTTAGCAGTAGTGAGCTCCCTATCTTTGGAAGCATTCAAGCACCAACTGAACATCTATTGGCAGAAATTCCAGCTCTGCAAGGATGGGTGGTCAGCATTTTCCAAATCCACTCTGCAGACTCTGCTTGCCTGGCCACACCAGCATCCCCTGGGAAACTTCAAAAGGACAGAATTTCAGGTTCAGTCACAAAAGTTCTGTTGCATAGTCTTAGGGTAGAGTCATTGGTGCTGGTAAGTGTTGACAAATGGCTCTCCAGAACACAGTGTGGGCATTTCCCCTGGCGGGGGGCGGGGAAAAGAGCTTAATTCCCTTCTCCCTGCTTAAGGCAAGCAAATAAGCTAACTTTGCAGTGGAGAAACATGGCACACACCACCTTTACCAACATAGTCATCATCAACACTCTGGGCAGAGAAGGTGCTGAAACCTCCATGGGGTTCTCCCCATACCCACAGTCACAAGAATGCATCAGAGAAGCAGGTTGGGGCTGCTCTAATGGAATGCCTGCTCAGAACGGATTTGGGGTCTCTAGCTGGCTGACGAGGCTGGTATAAACCCTTCTATGTAGTAAGTTGTCCTCAGAATTTAAATCACAGATAACCTGGGATGGGTTATATGGGACCTCAGTGGGCCTGGGTCCTTCAGAGTTGGGGCTCCCAGGTACAGGCTCAAAGCCTAGCTTTCCTTTACTAGACTTCCCTTACTGTCCTGGAGGCTGCCTATACTTGGGAGAGCCACTTGGCTGGGTTCCTCCATAGATCTGTCTCCCCAAGGCCACAGGAGGGAACCCTGGGATGGGGCTCTGAGCCCCTGATGATCCAAGGTCAGGAAGTTTCCTCCCTTCTGAGGAAGAAGAGGCAAAAGCACTTTTGGGTGGAACCCATGACCTCCCTGGCCAAGTAGGAAAGGCAGCTAAGGATGGACAACTGTGTGTAATAGAAACTGTGGGCTAGGCCTCAAAGCAGGTGTTGCAAGAAAAGACAGCATTCATCTGATGTGACCCAATAGGACTGCATTCTGACCAGCTCATCTCCAAACAGTGCTGATTGTCTGTATTCCTTTCTAGAGCAGCCATAAGAAATGACCACAAGTATAGATGGTTTAAAGCAACAGAAATAGGTTCTCTCAGAGTCCTGGAAGCCACAAGTCCAAAATCAAGGTGTCAGCAGGGTCACACTTCCTTCAGAGGCTCCAGGGGAGCTCCAGGTCCTTCCTTACCTCTGCCAGCTTCTGGGGGCCAAGGTGCTCCTTGGCTTACAGCTACATTACTCCAGTCTTGCAGAATCATCACATGACCTTCTTCCCTCTGTATGTGTCTGTCTCTGTATCTCCTCTCTTCTTATGAGGACACTAGTCATATTGGATGAAAGGCCCACCCCACCCCCAGCATGAGCTAATTTAACTAATTTCATCTGCAGTGACTCTATAAGATATCACCTTCTTTGGTCACTTTCCGAGGTTCTGAGGTTCCAGGAGACATGAATGTTGGGAGATGTTGTTCAACCCAGCACCATATGGAACCCACATTTGATGTGTAAGTGAGAGTCAAACAGAGTGTTGGCTTTTAGCAGGAGATGGCCGAGATGCCCCAGCTGTTGCAGCAAATCCCCACATGTCACATTCAGGTCTTGGTCCCAGCCCCACCACTAGGCACCTACTTAACCTTGTTGATGCTACTTCACTCTACTAATGCTCAGTTTCCTCATCTTGAAATAGAGGTGTACTTATAATGCATAGAGAACAGTGAGCATTTTCAGTGCTCAACCCACAATGACTCTGACTATCTGGGGTTAGTGACAGGAAGGGTGTATGATAAATACCAAGAGCACATCTCCTCATGTTGTCATTCTGCATTTGCCATTAATAACAAGAACAAGCCAGGGAAATAAATTTCAAAGTTCAGCCCTGGAAGGCTTACTACAAACATTTCCATCCTGCTCTTTCAAAGGGCTCACCCTCCCCTGTCCCACTTGTCCTCCAATGTCACTCATCACTGATAAGACCTGGAAAGCATTGCTGACCCTGGAAGACTTAATGGGCACAGAAACAGATGTCTCTGTCAGCAGTAAAACTGGACAAAAAAGTGGATGAGGAGATGGGCCCAGTACCTCCTGTTTCCTCTAGGCCCTAACCTTCATCCTGGCTAGAGCCCAAGGGGTACCACACCCACCCCAGAAGGAAGCTCTTTCCACTCTGGGCCCCAGACACCCCTTTCTCACTCCCTGGTGTGAATCTAGGTGTGAGTAAATCCCAGTGTCAGTCCAAGGAAATGCCAGTCACTCTTTTCCAATAGGAAAAATGAAAGCCCTGTCTATCATTTAGGTGGGCAGAAAACCCACCCAGCTACTTACATAACCAACAATCCCATATGGACAGCTGGTCCTCATGTTTGTATCGCCAACACCGAAGAGCTGTGATCACATAGTGCTTCATGGTTTGTAAAATGTTTGGTACACACACTGTTTCATTTTTGTCCTCACAGAGTCCCATAACCCTAATTGGGCCACATTTCCATTGTCAAAAGCCTATGGCTCAGAGTGGCTGCGTGAGGCTCAGTTGAGTGTTAAAGCCTAGAGTCTGATCAGGCCCTGGGTGCAGGCTCAGTACCCCTTTCACTGTCCACATGCTACCTATAGAGCAGATTCTACGCTGCATGACTTCGTCTGAAATAGACATGGCCTCACTTCCCTATGGGAAGAGACCCACCTTACCTCACAGATGTCACCTCAAAGGTTCCATAACTTTTATTGTATACTATGATATACATTTGCCCAGTGAAGAAAGATGGGACTTTGATTGAAAAAGACCCAGATTTGGATCTGATCTCTGCCAGGTTTTGGTAATATTGGTTCATTACTTGTAGTAGGTGTAAGGATGCAGGTCTGAAACTGACTCCATGAAACAATAGAAGGGCACACATTGCCCAAGGCAAAAGGGACCACCCTTGTAACATTCTAAGGGCAGGCCTGAAGATGGAGGCTAAGACTAGTCACGCCCTACCTGAGGGTCCTGGGCCCACTCTGTGATTGGGTCCCGCCAAAAGTAACAAATACTCTAGGCAATGTGAATGGTTAAACCTGCTGTCAATAATATTGTATAATAATGATTGGATCACTGTATTTCCTGTAACTCCCCCTTCCCAAACTCATAAAAGGCCTACCCTGCCTT
>PJEM01019385.1:0-16072 GCA_004023845.1 Helogale parvula
TGTGTGTGTGTGTGACTCTGTGTGTGTGTGTGTGTGTTTGTGTGTTAGGGGACAGAATGTGACTACGCAAGATGATGCCAGAGACCACTATTCTGTGAAGAGGAGCAGTTGTTATTAATGGTAAATTTCATGTTATATAATGTTACCATGATTTAAAAAAAAGATAAAAGAAAACTTGCTCACAAAACAATTATGGCCACTCTTCCTCCCACTGCACATTATGATCAGCATGAAAAATGCTAAGGAAAATATTTGTGTTTTCTTTTTTCCTCTGTCTCAAACTTATAGAGAGCTCCTTAGATATGCCTGCGTGAATCTATCCATCTTGGAGACTGACAGTCCAGTGGGCCGGATGGAGGCCTCTATTTTAAATTGCTTAATAGTTGAAGTGAAAGAAAATACGTATTAGAAAATTCTTCCCGGAACATCAAAATAATGCATTAATTTAGGAAAAAAGTGATTCATACATGACCTTGTGTAATATTTGACTTTTTAAATGCCACACATAGCACTTATCTGGTTTTTAACTTTGCTGGGAAATGGCTGGATCCACAAGGATAAAAGGCTTCCAGCTGGGATAACTATCCTATAATTAGTGATGCAGTTTTCAAAAAGAAAACCAGAAATTATTGGAGACAGTTGATGTAAAAATCTCTACATTGCTGCTGAAGTATGTGTGTTAATAGCATGACAATTTTAGCCCTATTGATGCAATGTTACACACACACACACACTCACACACACACACACACACACACCCCAGAGAGGTCCCCAGGTGGCCACACTTCTGCCCAGCTGACGATAGATTTGGGGGTTCCCAAACCCCCTCTTCAGGCCTGATGATTCACCGAGTGACTCAAAGGGCTCAGGAAAGGCTCTACTTATAATCACGATTGTATTGTGAGGACAGAGCTGAGGAACAGCCGAGCAGACGACATGTCCAGGGCGCTGTACCAGGGTATTTGAGGAGGTCAGTTTTCCTTCTAGTGATTTCAGTAGAATTCACTGGAAATCAGATCTGTGTGATGTGATATAATATGAAATGTATATTTGGTTTTTGTTTCCGGTTCCTGGCGCACAGCCCCTAACACTCTTGTACTTTCCGGAGGACCATCTTTTGTTATAATGTTTGGTTTTTGTTCCCAGTTTCTTTACCCAAGGACTTCTAAAGCTCTCTGGTTTTCTGAGTGACTGACATGGGGGGCGGGGCGTGTGTGTGCGTGTGCGTGTGTGTGTGTGTGTGTGTGAAAAGGAGCATCTTTGTTATTCATAATCAGCCCCTTTCGACTGTCCCTGAGTTGATGCTAATGGGGAGACTCTTGGTGGGGCCCCTAACTAGCTTCAGGGTGCAGTGTGGTTGCCCGAGGAACCAGCCATGTGATTGGACCCCAATCTCTGGGGAAGGGAGAGGGGCTGAGGATGGTGTGAATCAACAGAGGCCGGTGATTTGATCAATCATGCCTGTGTAAGGAAACTTCCATACAAACCTGTAAATGAGAGTTTGGAAAGCTGCCGGGTTGGTGAGCACGCCAAGGTGCCAGGCGGGCGGCACACCTGGAAAGGGCATGGAAGTTTCTAGCACTTGCCCCCAGGCCTCACCCTTTGCATCTCTTTCACTTGGTATTCCTCAGTTACATTCTTTATACTAAACCAGTGACGGCAGCTGAAGGGTTTTCCCGAGTTCTGTGAGCCATTTAGCAAATTATTGAATCTGAGGAGGGGGTTATGGGAACGCTGGATTTATGGCTGGTCAGTCAGAGAGGCACAGGTGACAGGCAACCTGGGACCTGAGCCAGCGTCTGAAATGGGGGCAGTTTTGTGGAAATTTTTCACCCGTGGAGGCGGTGCTAACCTGCGTGGTTAGTATTAGTTGGTGGTATTGGTTAGTAGTTAGAATTTGAATTGAATTGTCCAACACCCTGTTGGTGTCCAGTGAGTGAGAGAATTGGGTGGTGTGGATCCCCCCTCCCCGCCCCCAACATATTTGGTGGCCAGGAGTGTGGTGAGTAACACGTCTCTAAATTTATGTCCACAACACATAATGATTTTATCACAGTGGTGTGCTACAGGGAGAAAAACAGCGGGAATTCTCTACGTAGAGCTCAAGAGCTAGACCACTGTCTCTCAGCACCGGAAGCTGTAATCACCCCCCACATGGCCAGGGCGGTTCCACCTCTTTTCCGCAGCACTTTCAGAACATCCGGCTCCTATCTTTATTGCTGGTTTTCCACGTGGGTCTGCAATTAGGAGTTTGCACGCTGGTCTCGCCACTGGACCGTGGGCAGGCGCGCTAGTAGGTAGCACGCCTGGACAGTTTCTCAAACCTGGCTGATTTCACAATCACTTCAGGAGATTTAAAAAATACTGATAAGTAGGGGCACCTGGGCGGCTGAGTTGGTTGAGCGTCCTATTTTGGCGCAGGTCATGATCTCACAGTTCGTCGGTTGGAGCCCCGAGTCGGGCTCTGTGCTGACAGCTCAGAGCCTGGAGCCTGCTTCTGATTCTGAGTGTCCCTCTCTCTCTGTCCCTCCCCTGCTCATGATGTGTCTCTCTCTGTCTCTCAAAAATAAATAAATGTTTAAAAAATACTGCTAACTGTATTTCTGTGTCCTCTGAGAACCAGATGCTAAAACAGGGGTGGATAGGCAACAGATTTACTGGGGGCAATGGCTGTGAAAGGGGAGGGGGCAGGAAGGTGGGAGAGGGCCATGGGACCATGGGGCTGTGGGATGGGGCTGACACCTGTGAAGGGAGAGGGGCTGGGTGGAAAGATCTCAGACAGCAGCGGGCTCTGAGATCCCCGAGGCCAGACTGATGGGAAGTGCCCAGCAAAAGTGGCCTGTCGGAAGTTTTCTATCCAGCAGGAATGAGCCAGAACTAGTACCCCACAGTGAGCAGTCCCTGGCTGGTGGTGTGTGTGTGTGTGTGTGTGTGTGTGTGTGTGTGTCTCCGCATGCGCACAGGGCGCATCATAGAATAACCAACCACTCAGGACTGAAGAGGTTACTAGGACCTTGGACCTTCTGTGCTAAAACTGGGAGCATCCTGGGCCAATGCCGATGAGTGGGTAACCCCAGTGTGGCCTCAGCACGAGTGCAGGGTGGTATCCAAAGGGACAGCAGGGGGGGCCCCCAGACAACTGGGATATTCTCCAGGTTCTTCTGAAAGAGAGCGGAGTAGCGCACTTCCCAGCTGCCACGGCCCTGGGGTTTTTCCTGACACTAACCACTTCTCCAGTTCTCCGCACACCAGTTGAGCGTCCAAAAATTCAGTTCAACTCTGACTTACCTACTGGGGTGGGCGTGATGACCCACAAGTCAAAGGGCTCAGTCCCAGCAGACTACCTCCGTGTCAGACACTGGCCGCCAGAGAGGTCCTTAGGCCACCACACTTCTGCCCAGCTAAGGATTTAGGGGTTCCCACACCCACTTTTCAGGCCTGATGATTCACTAGAGAGACTTTGAGTTACAGCTTTAGTTACAGCTTATTGTTACAGCTTTACTGTAAGGACAGAGCTGAGAACAGCCAAGCGGAAGACATGTACGGGGCATGGGGGTGGGGGGGACGGATGGGAGCTTCCTGCCCTCTCCAGGTGAACCCCCCTCAGGGGTTCTTCAAAGCTCAAGTTTTTATTGGACTCAGTCTCCAGCCTCCGTCCCCTCCCCAGACATTGGGGGTGGGGCTGAGCGTTCCCAGCCTCTAGTCAGAAGTTTGGTCTTCCGGTGACCACCCCCATTCTGAATGCAGCTAGAATCTATCAAGGCCCCCCTGCCTGAGTCACCTCCTTACCCTCAAACTCAGGTGTGGCCCAACGAGGCTCCTTAGGAAACACAAAACTCCCCTGTCACTTAGGAAATTCTGGGGGTTTTAGGATCTCTGTGCCAACGGGGAACAAAGACCATATACAAATACATGTATTTGTATTATACCACAGATCCCGACCAGAGATTCTGTTTCAAGCGATGGGGGCGAGGGCCCAGACGGTTGTATTCGGAACAACAGCAAAACACCCAAAAGAGACCAAGATACAGCCAGCGCTGAGCACCAGGAGAAGCCAATCTTTAAATTTATTCTGGGAAGGAAACGAGGGGAGGGAAAGAGGCAAGAACTGCTGGAGGAAGTTGTTTAGAGAAGGCAGCTGCAGGCCGGGGCGCAGACTGGAGGGAGCAGCCCGGGGCTGGGTCCGGATGAGCAGGTGCTTCTCTGGGTTGTCGGCTGAGCCCAGAGCCCTGCGCAGGCCTCGTCTGCCTCCAGGTGTGCGCAGCCCCCGCGCCTCCGCTCCCCCCGGTGTGCGCAGCCCCCGCCCCTCCCCCGCCCCCAGGTGTGCGCAGCCCACCTGTTGCAGGATTCTCGCACAGAGAGTCGTGACACTGAGGCTTTTCTTTCCAGGAAGCAACTTCTATTCGAGACGGCACCGCTCAGTAGGTTCGTACCCAAAGAACTGAGGGCCACATCACAAGGCATAGTTTTTAAATACATTTTCTATTTCTTTGTCTCTCATATATGGTAACATACGTAAACATGCAATCTCATTGAGGTGTCTCAGTTTACAAGGTCATGGGTAGCAGCAGGCACCTGGGCACACATCTAGGTGACCTTGAAGTCTTCTCTTTTCCTCTCTCCTTAGGGAGGGGTCCCTACCACACCCCGACCGCCTCCAGGTGTGCACCCCGTCTTCCCCCGGGGTGTGCGCAGGCCTCGTTGGCCTCCAGGTGTGCGCAGGTCCCGTGGCCTTTAGGTGTGCGCAGGCGCCCCTTAGCCTCCAGGGTGTGCGCAGGCCTCATCTGCCTCCAGGTGTGCGTAGCACCCTTAACCAACACCCCCGGTCCGCCTCCTGGTGTGCGCGGGCCCGTCCCTCCCGGGTGTGAGCACTCTTCCCATCGCGGAAGGAACGGAAGGCGCCCAGGACGCACGCGCGCACACACCGCACGCGCGCGCACACACCGCCTGCCGCCTGCCCGCAGGGCCCGCATTTCAACCTCGCTCTCCAGGAGATTCGCCGGGCCTCCTAAGCCACACAAAAGGGCGGTGGAAAAACTCTGCAAGGAGATTCAGTTTCACACAGACATTATGTAAGTTCTCCTAGTTGGACCCTCTGTGGGTCTCTTAGCTCCTGAGGGCGACCGTCGCCATGGGCCGTGGGCCGGGGGCCTAAGTAGCAGAATGTCTTCCGCAGGGTTCCAGAGAGGCTGGCTGTCTGAGATCAAGGTGTTGTCAGGGTTAGTTCCTTCTGAGGCTGTGAGGGAGGATCTGTGGAAGGCCCTCTCCCCTGGCTTGTAGGTGGCCGTCCCTCCCTGTCCTCCCTAAGTCCCCCTACCGTCTCGTCTCTTCCCTGTACACCTTATCCCCTCTGTGCCTGTGTCCACATTTCCCCCTTTTATAAGGACAATGGTCTTCTTGGATGAGGGCTCCCCCTAATGACCTCATCTTAACTAATTATATCTGCAGTGACCCTATTTCCACATAAGGTCACATTTGGAGGTCCTGGGGTTTAGGACGTTCTAACTTCTGGCTTTCTCCTTAGTGCTCATCAGAACAGCCTGCTAATGGCTATATTGCCCAATTTCCCAGAGCTGGGGCTGAAGTACCTAGTTTATGGACAAGACTGACCCCGTTCTCAGGTCCACTGGCCAAAACAGCTTAGAAGGAGTCTTTCCGTAATGATCAAGTGCAGCAGCTCAGGTTATTATTAAGATGTAATGTACCTAAGTATATAAATTTTGTGCCTTCCTTCTAGAAAGAGCAGTCAATGGCAGGAATTTCATTTTGTTCAATTACTCCCAAGAGAGAATGAGTATTTATGATCCAGCCAAAGGGAATCCAAGAGTAGCAAAGAGCCTGAGAACAGTCTCTGAGAAGCAGAGGCATGGGACATGGTGGCCTAATGTGGGGATTACTTTATTAGGGATGCCCTTAGTAAGGAGACTCTTGCCATAATACTCTATACTGGTGTTTATACGTCACTTTGCAGTGTATAAAGCAGTTTCAAATATATGGTCGCATTTCCTTTCTCAGCACTGTTGTTTAAATGAGCAGAAGAGAAATGATCTTTATCGGCAGTGGAGGAAAGAGGGTCTCACAAGGAGAATCGAATTATCTAAAGTTGTGTAGACAGTAGGAGGTAGAGACAGGCTTCGTGTATTCTGATTTGAGGTCCAGTTGTCTTATTTTTCATTTTTGTAACTATGAAATGTATCCTTTATTGAAGAATGTGTAAAACATATATATGCAAATTAAGGAAGAATGATGAAATGAATGCCATACAGACAACACTTGGGTTAAGGAATGGAATGTTCCCGATTCCAGTCCTGTGGAAGCCCCTGTCTGCTCCTCCCTACGTACATTGTTCTCCTTCCCTCAGAAATAACTCAAACCCTGACTTTTGTGTTAATGATGATCTTGGGGCGCCTGGGTGGCTCGGTCAGTTAAAGGTTTGACTCTTGATTTTGGCTCAAGTCATGATCTCACGGTTGTACAATCGAGCCCCACATTGGTCTCTGTGCTGAGCATGGAGCTGGCTTGGGATTCTCTTTGTCTCTCTGCCTCTCCCCTGCTCCTGTGAACACACGCTGTCTCTCTCTCTCTCTCTCTCTCTCTCTCTCTCTCAAAACTTAATAAATAAAAATAGAACAAGAAATAATGATCTTGCTTCTCTTACAGAGTTATCATGCAAACGAGCATCCTCCGTGATGCACTGATTTGGGAAAACTGAGAAGTGAGCACACCGCTGGCTGGAAGGAAGGGGCAGTCTTTTCACTGCCAGATGAAGGCTCCCAGGAGAGGATGAGCTCAGAGTTGGGCTTCTTTCTGCTGCTCAAAGAGTTTGAAAAGCCCCTTTGGGGAAGTCACGGTAAGGCTTGGAGTCAGTTCTGAGGATCATGGGGCTCGGGACATTTAGGGCAGCCGACTCGGGGGTAGCCTGGAGCTGGGATTGGATCTTTGGCAGAAACATGTTCCGAGCTGCTTGCTGCTGCGTGTTTTCTGCTCAGAAGCCTATCACGGCTGTTTCTCCTCAGGAGGCAGGATGCCAGAGCAGGGCTCCTTGGAGGGGGGAGTGTCTCCGGGGAACGCAGGCCACGGGTTTTGCAGGGAGGCCCCCTGCACTCTGAAAACTCACGCCCTTCAGTTCTGGTTGTCTTCTTGCATCATTTTGTTGGTTGTCTACTTCCCGTCCATGTCCTCCCTCCATCTGAATTTTCTTACTTGAAGTTCAACTTCTGGACTGGGAATATTTCCCTGCTTTTATTTCACGTTTTCTACATCTTCTCTTTCCAGGAGACTTTCTTTTTTACATTTTTATTTTATTTTATTTTTTTATCTTTTTATTTGTTATTGAGACAGAGAGAAACAGAGGGTGAGTGGGAGAGGGGCAGAGAGAGAGGGAGACACAGAATCTGAAGCAGGCTCCAGGGTCTGAGCTGTCCGCACAGAGCCTGATGCGGGGCCTGAACCCACGAACTGTGAGATCATGACCTGAGCTGAAGCCGACTGAGCCACCCAGGCGCCCCTTTAATGAAGTTTTTAATTTGTGCTACCATGTTTTTAATTTTCAAGAACCATTTCTTTGTTTCTTCAATATTCACTCATTCGCTTGTTTATTTTTTAGAGCAGCACTCTGTTTTTGTTTCACGGAGACAAAACTTCTCTTATGTCTGAGGTGATTATAGCTATTTGAAAATTCTTTCTTCTCTTAATTAGTATCTAGAGGTCTGACGGCTAACAATGTTTAGAATCGTGATTCAAACTCAGGCGGTCTGACCTCAGCACCCACTCTCCTGACCCTGTCCCTACAATGCCTTTGCTTTAATAAACATTGGATTCTGGACCTGCTGAGAAGGCAGATTGAACACAAACCTCACATTTTTTCCCTTTAGTAAGCTCACTGATTTAAAGAAAAACAAACTCACAAGGATAGGGAGAAAAGCATCCAGGATTTCAACAATAAATATCCTGCTGGAAGCTGGATGGTTGTGAGGAATTAATGAGACAGTTCACATAAAAGGCTTCACACAGTGTCTAGCACCTAATAGGCACAGCATATATGTTAGATGTTATTATTTAAACATTTTTTTATATTTATTTATTTTTGAGAGAGAGAGAGAGAGAGAGTGCGCGCAAGCTGGGGAGGGGCAGAGAGAGAGGGAGACACAGAGTCCGAAGCAGGCTCCAGGGCTCTGAGCTGTCAGCACAGAGCCCGACGCGGGGCTCCAACTCTTGGACCCCAAGATTATGACCTGAGCTGAAGTCGGATGCTCAACTGACTGAGCCACCCACGTGCCCCAAATGTTAGATATTATTAATGTAACATTATACTCGCTCTTAAGAAAGAATGAGGAGTACCTAAGTAGCTCAGTGGGTTCAACGTCCAACTCTTGATTTTGGCCCAGAACATGGTCTCATGGTTGTGAGATGGAAACCCCCCCAGTGGGGTCCATGATGGGCATGGAGTCTGCTCAAGATTCTTTCTCCTTCTCCCTTTGCCCCTTTCCTGTTTCTGCATGCTCTCTCTCTCAAAAGAAAGGAAGGAGGGAAGGAAGGAGGGCGGAAGGAAGGAAGAACTTCTTTAAAAAAATTCTAAATGTGTTTGTATATGATTTAAGAGTTTCTCTGGACTTAAACTGGGTCCTTACCTCCAAATGTGACTGTTAAGGGGAAAAACCCGTATCATGATATTGTCATAATATTATAGTTTTGGGGGTTGAACTGATTTTTACTTTATGGGGAATATATCTGATGTATAAAAATAGAAGAAATACATTATCAAAAATATGAATATGTGTAATTAAATGGTGAATGGCCTGTTAGAATTTCATACATCTTAGTTAAACTGGAAACCCCCCATAGACAATACTACACTAGTATGAAAACAGCAAGTGAATTATCCTTTAAAAATGTTTTTAATGTTTATTTTATTTTTGAGAGAGAGAGAGAGAGCACAGGCAGGGGAGGGGCAGAGAGAGAGGGACAGAGGTTCCAAGGTGGGCTCTATGGTGACAGCAGAAGAGCCCAACATGGGGCTCGAACTAGCAAAGCACAAGATCGCGACCTAAGCTGAAGTCAGTTGCTTAATACATGAATTATTATATGAAAGTATAATTTCTCTATCATGGCAAAAGTAAATACATTCAAGAAATGTTTATTGAACACTGACAATGTATTTTTAAAAAATAGGGTGCTGGGGCGCCTGGGCGGTTCAGTCGGTTGAGTGTCCGGCTTCGGCTCAGGTCATAATCTCACAGTTCGTGAGTTCGAGCCCCGCGTCGGGCTCTGTGCTGACAGCTAGCTCAGAGCCTGGAGCCTGCTTCAGATTCTGTGTCTCCCTCTCTCTCTGACCCTCTCCTGCTCTCACTGTCTCTCTCTGTCTCTCAAAAATAAAAATAAAAAATATTTTAAAAAATAGGGTGCTGATTCTGGGGAGAATCCAAAGGTAAATTCTTGATCTATTCCTGGAAGCAGCTTATAAGGGGAGATAGGTATTTATTAGTTAACTATAAATTAAAACAGATTTAAGTGATGATTTCAACAGAATTATAAGCAAAGTGTACACAGCAGTTGGGCCAAAGGAACTGATAAGAGATTCACTGAGAAGGGGCCTTTGAACTTGATTTGAGGCTGGACCAGCTCCCTTTGGTGTAATGAAGTACAAAAACAAAGCCCTTGAAACAGGGAAATGCATTGCCCATTCCAAGCCCTGTCTGGCTTTCAGTGTATTGTCTATCCTCACCTCCTACTGTAGCCAGGACAGAGGCATGGCTTAAATGAGCTCATTGGTTGATTTTATTTCTCAGATCGACAGTAATCTTGTCAGGGACAGATATCCAGTCATATGATTCTTTTGTATTTCCCCCCCAAACTAATCTTAGAATGTTGGTATAAGGCAGGTTCTCTGTAAACACTTGCTGGATACAGGATTTTTTTTTGTTGCTTAGATAATATATTTTAAAGCAGTTCATAAGGAAAATATTAGGACTCTAGGATTCCAATCATTTCAAAAATAATATAAAAACCTGGAGGAGGACAAAAACATAAGAGACTCTTAAGTATGGAGAACAAACAGAGGGTTACTGGAGGGGTTCTGGGAGGGTGGATGGGCTAAATGGGTAAGAGGCATTAAGGAATCTACTCCTGAAATCATTGTTGCATGATAGGCTAATTAACTTGGATGTAAATTAAAAAAATAAATGAGGGGCGCCTTGGTGGCTTAGTCGGTTAAGCGTCCGGCTTTGGCTCAGGTCATGATCTCATGGTTTGTGGGTTCGAGCCCCACATTGGGCTCTGTGCTGACAGCTAGCTCAGAGCGTGGAGCCTGCTTCAGATTCTGTGTCTCCCTCTCTCTCTGACCCTCCCCTGCTCATGCTGTCTCTCAAAAAATAAATAAAAAACATTAAAAAAATTTAAAAGAATGAAAAATATGAAAAAATTAAAAAATGTTTTGAAGTGAGCTGTAAATATAGACCCATTTTTAAGGAATCTAAAGACTAATCACAAAACAAACTAAGAAATTCCGGAGTCTTCAAGGAGGAGTTTTTCATACCGCCAGCCATTGCCAAAAAAAAAAAAAAAAAAGGAGCCATACAAAAGTACTTTATTCCTGCTGAAAATGCTCATTGAAATATTTAGAAGTCCCAAGAAAGCATCCCATTAGATGGGATAAGTCATAGGAAACTGTGACTTATTTCCAGGATTCCCAAAACAGAAGGGCTGCTGCTCTTCCTTGAGCAGTGTCTATGTCATTGGTCTTCATTGTGTGGCCCATTAGACTACTAGAAACATCTACGCCATCTGCTTGACTGGCTCAGGAGAGTCTTGCCCTTGGAATGGGGCTTGTTTTAATAGAGCAGATTTTTCTAAAGTAGTTATCTAGTTCTCTACTTTACAATGAAAAGCTTGCATTCCACAACTAACCCCTCTACCCCATATCCAGTGAATTCTCATGCCTTACATTGATCACCATTCTGGGCAGTGCAGACGCTGTCTTCATGCTATGAACTTCTAATAAGTTGATGACCTAGAACCCTCATTTCTGCACGATTTCGGCACGGATGAGAAGATCCTAAAAGATGGGCTTCCATACTTGAAGAGTTTTTGAAGAAAATTGTATATGTCTGCGAGACCTTTAAGAACAGATTCTGGAGCAATAGTGGGAGACCGAATAGTGTATAAATCCTGGTAGACCAATTTAATTATTTTCAGGGACATGTGGTAAGTCAAACTGAGGGAGAGGAAGCCAAGGATGCAGTGTGACTTGACCTCACAAAGATCTTTGTTCTGTGGTAACAAGAATACTCACCTAGAAATGGAAAGCAAGGTAGTTCAGAGGCGCACACGTTTGGGCAGTTCTAAGATGAAGACACAGCTCCTTCCCTGGACTCTGGCTTTGTTTCTGCCTAGGATGATGGTCCTACTTCAGGACGGTGTGGGGACATGATGGGAATGTCCTCAGGGTATTTGCTTCCCACAAGAAATAACAGGGAAGTAGGGTACACGGCAATACCTAATGTTTACACATCGCCCTTGAAGTTTGCAAAGCATATTGCATGAAAAATGGGTGTAGGAGTGTGTGTGTGTGTCTGTGTGTGTGTGTGTGTGTGTGTGTGTGTGTGTGTGTGTGTGAAGGAAAGGTAGGGAGACCAAAAGCAGCAAAAGATTAGAATGTCCTTTGAATGAGCTACCTTTCAATCCTTACGTCTTTATTTATTTTTGAGACAGAGAGAGAGAGAGAGAGCGAGCGAGCGAGCGAGCGAGCATGAACAGAGTAAGGGCAGAGAGAGAGACATACAGAATCCAAAGCAGGCTCCAGGTTCTGAGCTGTCAGCACAGAGCCTGATGTGGGGCTGGAACTCACGAACTGTGAGATCATGACCTGAGCCAAAGTCGGCACTTAACCAACTGAGCTACGCAGGCGCCCCCAATCCTTACATCTTTAATGAGCAAGTTTTCTGTGCCTAGAAATGCCCTGTGCTAAGAATACTGGATTCAGGCTCCATAGCTCAGGGGTTAGAGCACTGGTCTGGTAAGAATATTGGATTCAGCAAAGAAGTTCAAGCATTATTCTTGCCCTGAAGGATGTTGTAGTAACTGAACTTGCTTGGTGGGAGGACTTTTGTGTGCTGGGTGGTTAGGTTTACACCAGATTCACCTGGAATGAACTGGGATGAACTGAAGAAACTTACCTGCTGCCATTCATATGGTGCCCGTCCCAAAGAACTCAGTTGGGCAGGTGTTTAATCTGTTAGCCACAGCGGGATTTACAAGTTTATGTGCTGGTTGCCTATTTTGGATGATAAGCCCCCTAAGGACAGGAGCAATGGTTTTTTTTCTGTCCTCATGTTCCCCGTGCTTCCCAGCATGGTGCCTAACAAATGTTTTGGGGAGGGAAGACAGGAGGGAGGGAATGTGCTGAATTCAAGAACCTGATGTGGGCCAACCAGCTATAGGAGGTAAATGAGGTGAAGGAGAGGAGATTGGGAAGGTGGGAATCAGGTGTGGACAGTAAGGCAGGAAAACTGTCCAGGGATGAGAGTAGTGAGAGCAAACCTAATCCTGAAAGACTCTGCAACAGGACCGGAAGGGACGACATAGAGGCTGTGCCACGGGGCAGGATAGACAGGTCCCAGTTTCTTTCTTTTTTCCTTTATTTATTTTGAGAGACAGAGAGAACAGCATGAGCAGGGGAGGGCCAGAGAGAGAGGGAGACACAGAATCTGAAGCAGGCTCCAGGCTCTGAGCTAGCTGTCAGCACAGAGCCCAATGTGGGGCTCAAACCCACGAACCATGAGATCATGACCTAAGCCGAAGCCGGATGCTTAACCAACTGAGCCACCCAGGCGCCCCGACAGGTCCCAGTTTCTGCCAGGTACCTTGGACAATGTTCTGGAGCCCTTGTGTAAGTGCCTTTGCTCCTCCTTGTGGTCAAGAAGAGGCTCGCTGGGGATCTGGTATTTGGTAATGCCAAGTGGTTCACTGCCATCACTAATATGGTCTTCTGCCTCCCTCCCTGGCTGCCTTATCTCTCATAATATTTTCATAAAGGCAAAATTAGGAGAAACGAATAGCCTGGGCTGCCCTCTTCTGCATTAGTCTTGTTTCCTCCGGAACTGTTATGTTTCTTCTTTTATGTTCTTCACAGATCTGACAGCGTTTTACACAAGAATGGGTGCTTCAGAACCTCTCGTTACCCCCGACGGAAATGCTAGGGAGACCACCCTACTTCCTGGTTCCTTTCCGGTCCAGAGGCGTCTGTAGGGCAGCTGCACTTTGGAAGACACTTCCTAAGGTGAGTTTTCACTTCCTTCCCTGCCTGGGAGGTTGCCCTTTTGCTGGGAGCTGGGGGCTGATAAAAAAATGAATTCTAAGGATCTCCGTAAGCTTCATCCTGGGAACTGGGTCTAGAATAGAGGTTGGCCGAAGGGTGCCGAGGTAAATGTCAGGTCAGAGGATGAAGCCAGACAAAGTGGAAACAGGGAGAGGAGGGCCTAGGAGAAAGAATGCAAGAGGCTGTGTAACCCAGTGGGTCAGTGGGAAGTATTCTAGACTGTTCCAGAGCTGCTGTCTCCATGCTTCTTGCTAGATTTACTTCGGGTTCACAGTGGAGTGAGTGTGGGCATCTGAAAGGCCGGTGAAGGAGTAAAGCCTCCATTTCTCAGGAGGAGACAAGGCGAGAAAGGGACTTCCCTTGGGCTTAAGATCTGGGACCTGTAGACAGAGAATTGTGTCACACAGGATGGGTCCCAGTAACCCTCTCCTGTCCTTGAGAGAGAACAGACGTGCATGACTTTGCAAAATCTCTGCTTCTGGTTCAGTTACTGACAAAAGACAGCCTGTAACCTGTTTGTACAGAGAAAAATTGAGGATTTCAGAATAGGAAACGTCGTCCTGTGCACAGAGGGCAGTAATTCGGGACCCTGAAGTGCTTGATACGATGCAGGATGTTGTTTCCAGGAAAAGTTCAATTTGGTGTCTGATGTCACAACCAAATACAGGCCTGTCACTAAGTACTTTCTGACTTTTGTCCATGAAGATGGAGAGAATGCTCTCGAAGAGAAGGAAAGAGCTTTGTACTGATGTTGCCTAGCAACCCAAATCTATTTTTTTTCCAATTTGTTGTTTTTAAAAATTGTACATCACGTTAAGTTAATCTGAGTCTGAGGCATACACTCCTGTTTGTGTTTAATGGCTTCGGTATACATCGAGGAGCGTGAAAACACTTCCTTTTGGGTATTTAGTTTCCTAACTGGGCTCCAGGGTCTAGGAGCCACTGTCATCATCTCGAGGAGTAGGTACAAAGGGTCCCTTGGGACAGTCCTGAGCGTCTGTCCTCACAGCTGGGGTTCAGCCTCTCTGGTCCCATACTGAAGGCTGAACCGTCCTTCCTGACCATACCCTGTCTGGTTCTGGACCTCAGTCCATGGGCACCATGGTTTAATCAGCCCAGTCCACATTTTGTCTCTCCTTTCAGCTCATGGGTCCCTTGGCCTCATGACTTGGTGTGGTAGTGCGTCACTGATGATCCTGTGGTATGGCCCTGCACAGGTGAGTCAGGAGACTTGGGTTCCCATTCTAGTTTCGTCATTGAGCTGCTGGCTGAACTTGAGCAAGTTGCTTGGCGCATCAGTTAGATGAGGTAGACTGCGCTGCAGGAACAAATAAATCCTGACATCTCCATGGCTACACACCACGAAGGTTAGCTTCTTGCATATGCAAAGTCTGATGAACATTCGGTAACTCTTCAGTGCAGCTTTCCCCCCAGGATGATTCAGGGGTCCGGGCAGCTTTTATGGCTTCTACATCTCAACATGGGGGTCACCAGGGGAAAGGGAGATAGCGGGGTGCATCAGCTCTTCACTAGTTTAGCTGGGATGTGACGTGTCTCTTCTGCTCACAGTGCATGGGCCAGAACCAGTGACATGGCCACAGCCTAACCTCAGGAGAGACTGGGAAATATAGGAGAGCATTTGGAATATTTGGTGAACAGAAGCTGTCTCTACCACTCTTGGCATCTTTGAGCCTTAGTCAAGTCATGTGCAAAATGACAGAGTTGGACTAGGTAATTCCTGAGGACCCTTTGACAGCCATAAAGACCTAGGAGGCCATGATGAACCACACCGCCATGATTCCAGATCAAGCTTCTCCTCTCTTTCTCTCTGTCTCTGTACACACACACACACACACACACACACACACACACACACACACACACACACACCCCTACACCTACACCTACCTATATTAAACTTTATGTGCTGATTCTGAGAGAGAGGGAGAATGGGGGGTGGGGGGAGAGGGGGAGAATGAGCTGGGAAAGAGCAGGTGGTGAGAGAGAGATTATCCCAAGCAGGCTTTGTGCTGTTAGTGTAGAACCCAATGTGGGGCTCGAACCCACAAACCGTGAGATACTGACTGAACCAAAATCAAGAGTCAGACACTTCACTGAGCCACTCAGGTGCCCCAACAGAGCTCTGGTTTTAAAAAGGAAGATATTAGCATTACCTTTACCCACTTACTTTATTGTACTAGATTGAAAATTTTCACTTTTCTTTTTACCATAAAAACTATTCCATGTTTTTATTTATTTTTTATTTTTTTTAGCTTTAACAAAATGTTATTGTTTATTTTTTTCCATAATATTTTATTATCAAATTGTTTTCCATACAACACCCAGTGCTCTTCCCCTTAAGTGCCCTCCACCATCACCACCACCTCTTTTCCCCCCTCCCCCTTCCCCTTCAACTCTCAGTTCATTTTCAGCATTCAGTAGTCTCTCAGGTTTTGCGTCCCTCTCTCTCCCCAACTCTCTTTCCCTCTTCCGCTCCCCCTGGTCCTCCATTAGGTTTCTCCTGTTTTCCTGTTAGATCTATGAGAGCAAACATATGATTTCTGTCCTTCTCTGCCTGGCTTACTTCGCTCAGCATGACACCCTCAAGGTCCATCCACTTTCCTACAAAGGGCCATATGTCATTCCCTCTCATTGCCATGTAGTACTCCATCGTGAATATATACCACATCTTCTTGATCCATTCGTCAGGTGATGGACATTTAGGCTCCTTCCATGTTTTGGCTATTGTTGACATTG
>PJEM01019386.1:0-16073 GCA_004023845.1 Helogale parvula
GAGCACACCAGGAGGGTCAGAGCAGAGCACCGGCAGCGGAGGGGGCCCCGGCGGCCCCTTACGGGAACAGCCTCAGCCCCCCGCCCCCGTGTGCTGGGGGCCGACGCGACAGCAGACCCCCTCCGGGAGACGGGTCGAGAAGAACGGGACCCTGGCCTCCGCCATCTGGGAGAGCGCGCCCCCGGGCGCGGCCACCGCCACGGGCCGGGGCCTCACATGTCCACGAAGACCATGAAGCACCAGCCCAGGCCCCCGCCCAGCAGCACGGTGACCCGGATCCCGGAGATGAGCAGCTCGTTCAGGAGGCGGAAGTCCACGCGCCGGCGGCCCAGCAGCAGCAGCAGCACCGAGAGCTTGAGCTGGAAGCGCAGCAGGACGCGCACGCCCAGGTACTGCAGGCAGAAGAGGGCGGCGAGCGCGCCCCACAGCGCGGCCGTGAACAGGCTGCAGCTAAAGTAGAGCAGGAAGCGGATGAAGCCGTAGAGCCAGCGCGCCCGCACGTAGACGTCGAAGTTGTTGTACTTGGTGCGCGCCAGGCGGGAGGCGCGCGCCGGCCCGCAGGCCGCGTGCAGGCAGGTGGTGTGCGGGCCGTGGAAGGAGCGCACCCGCCGCGGGATGGGCATGACCGGCATCGGGGCCGGCGCGCTGGGGCTAGCTTGTGGCAGCGGCGGTGTCCGGGCAGTGGCCAGCATAGGCGTCATGGGCACCTAGGCCTGGAAGCCAGCAGCTGAGCCCTGGGGGAGGCGGCGGCCTGCAGGAAAGCGACAAAGAGGAGCCGCGTAAGCCCCCGGGACCGTGTGAGCAGGTGCATCCGTTCTGGGAAATCAGCCAGCCCTGGGGCCACAGCAAAACGGAGTCTAGGTCAGGGGGATCTGCTCCCCGGGGGGCGGGGGGGGGGGCGCTGCTCTTTCCACAGGCACGACTGGGGACACTTCACGGGGACACAGACACAGACGCAGATGAGTTGGCTGATTCAGCAACCTGACAAGCCAAGTGCCGCAGACCTGACAGCGGGGTGCGGGGCTCCGAGGTCACCTGCCCGGCCTGAACCCTGGCGCGGTCACCCACTAGGAGTTAAGCGGGAGCAGTCTACGTCTACGCCACCCTCCCATCCCTGCTCTGCAAAGCGGAGATGCGGCAGCGCTGGGGTCCCCGGGGCGCTGGGGGAAGCTGGTGGCCGTGCTCGGCAGGCAGAGGACAGCTGACTGCCAGTGGTGTCATCACAGGCCCACAGACTGGGCGCAAGGAAAGGAGAAAAACCAAGTGGCTCTCTAGTAACTGACACCGTCGCCTAAATAACTTGCGGATGGAAAAACATGCAAGTACAGGATGTGTGAGACCGGGGCGGCCAGGTTGGTACGGGCTCAGGAGACACATGACGCGGGGGCCCTGCCGCGGGGACCCGGGGTCGGCGCTGAGGACCGCGGAGGCGGTGGCCGAGCGCGTCCAGCCCTTCCCCGCCGGCTTGGCCAGAACCTGGTCCTGCACCTCCGGGCGGCTCCGCGGCGGCTCGCCTCGGCCCGACCTCATCCGCAGGGTCCCTGCTCGGCGCGGGGACGCGCCCGCCGCCGCCCCCACGCACGGTCCTCCAGCGTCGGCGCCGCGGGCTCCCGGGGCGGGCGGGGACCGGCGGGGACCCGACACGCGGCGGCCGCTCGCCACCCCGGGGCAGGCCCGCCCGCCGCTCACCAGGTGCCCTCTCCGCGCCGGCTTCGGGGGAGGCCGGCGGTGCGGGCGGCCGGGCCTGCGGGCCCCCCCGGCACGCGGGGCTCCAGGAGCAGGGCGGCCGCATGGCGCCGACGGCGCGGCGACTGCGGGTCCCGGCCGCTCACGCGTCCCCGCCCGAGGGCGCCCCGGGGGGCCCGGGGCTCGAGCGCCCGGGGGCGGACAGCGTTTGGCCCAGCGTGGGAGCCGTAGCGCCGTCCCTCCGCGGCCACCGTAGGACCTTCCTCCCTCCCCCTCCGCCCGTGCCGACACCGAAAGCGCCTCCCTTCCCCCTGCTCGGGGCCGAGTGTGAGCGGCCGGAACGCGGCACTTCCCCAGGGCGTGCGTGCTTACGTGCCTGCGTGCGCGCCGGGCCCTTAACGTTGCCGACCGACCCCTCGCACCGCGTACGCCGCCGGCGGCTCGGTCCGTCCTGCGCAGGCGTAGATCGTGGGCCTGCGGACCGTGGGCCGCTCCTCTGCGCACGCGCCGCGGCGCCCGAGGCGGCTGGCAGTGCGCAGGCGCGCGCCCGCGAGGGCTGGGCTGCGGCGAGCGGGCCGCTGCTCCGGTTGCTGCCGGGGGTCCGCGCGCGCGGCCGTGTGTGCAGCCCGCAGGGCTGCTGCCTGGCGGGGGTGCCGGGGAGGGTGGGCTGGCCGACTCCAGCCGCGGCGCCCTGGGCGTGCCCCTTCCGGGAACGATGAGGAATCAGTGCAGACTTGTTAAGAGTTTCGCCCCGACTGGGTGTCAGCGTCGCGAAAACACTGGGCGCCCCTCGTGTCTGAGTCCTCTCAAGCTGGGGGGGGGGGGCGGTTCTGCGGGCCACAGGCTCGTGGACGCGGCTGTCTGCCGCTGGGGGCTGGGCTTGGTCACAGTTGTCTGTGGACGCTGATGGAGGCCAGCCCCTCCTGCGGCCTTCAGGGTAGCTGTCGGTGCGCTGCCCTCCTCCAGGCTGGCCACCAGGCTCTCCCCATCCGCGGGCGCCCCCACAACCTACCCACACCCGTGACCTCAGCCCACCCGCACCCCTGACCGCAGCCTAACTCCAGCCCACTCATCCTGTGTCTGTCTCATTGGCCATGCGGTCCTGGCTCTTTGGCTCCTGCCCAGCTGGTGGGGAGGGTCTGGCGGGGGTCAGGATGCCGAACTGGTGGGGAGAGGAGATGGGCCCGACGCCGGGAGAGTCTTGAAAGTGTCCAGAGCAACGGTGAAGGGGCAGCGGGATTCGACGGGAGAGAAGGAGAATATTTTAAGAAACATTTCTTGACATGCAGGCTTTCTGTGACCTGGGGGTTGGCAATGGCCCCTGCTCCACACTCCACTCTGAGGTGGCGGCTCTCCTCTCCAGCGCGGGGTCCAGCCCTCTCCCCTTGGGACACCCCACACGGGCCCCTCCTGGTCTCTGTGAGGCGGCCTCATCGCTCTCATACATGACCTTTCCCCTCACTCCTGCTTGTTCTGCCCCTTTGCTGCTTCTCCGCCTGCTGAGCTCCTACTCACCCTTCAAGACCCCAATCAAATATCCTCTCCTCTGGGAAGCTGCCTCCAACCATGTACCCCCCTTCCCTGGCACCCGTTACCCCTCCTGAGTGTGCGTGGAGGGGATTCCGTTTTCTCTCAACCATTCCTTTCCTCCATCCCCAAAGCTGCAAAGTTTGGTTTAGAGACTTTTGTCCCCCACTAGCTCGGTTTTCTTGCCTCTGAGGCATTTCTGTTTTGTGACCCAGTGTCCCATGCACGTGTTTAAACAACTCCAGGGGCGCCTGGGGGGCTCAGTCCGTTAAGCACCCAACTTCGGCTCAGGTCATGGTCTTACAGTTCACGAGTTCGAGCCCCATGTGGGGCTCTGTGCTGACAGCTCAGAGCCTGCAGCTGCTTCAGATTCTGTCTCACTGTCTCTGTCTCTGTTTCTCTCTCTGCCCCTCCCCCACCTGTGCTCTGTCTCGCTCTCAAGAATAAATAAACGTTTTAAAAAATTGGAAAAAAAGATGCCGCCACCTTGCCACTGCCAGGTGCAGAGCCGTGAGGACGGGGCTGTGTCTTCAGGGCCACCTTGGTGGCAGGGCCAGGGGAAGCCCTGACACAGGCTGTGTTTGTTTGCAGGCCCTTGTTTGGGGGTCCAGTGCGGATCCCAATCTTGCTCTCCATCCCGAGCATCCGCCTCCCAGGGTCAGCCCCAGGCCTCCAGAGAGTGTCAGAGCTGCAGGTGGTGGCCTGGCGCCACCTGCTGGGATCCTGCTGGGGTTGCCCAGAGCTGGCCGCCCAGATTGGGGGGGCGGGTGCTGGCAGAAAGGGTCTGAGTCCATTGGAGGCCCCATGGCAGGACTGTAAACCGGGGCGCCCCAGACCAAGCCTCGCCGTTTCTGTGTCGTCCGTGGCTGCTTTCGAGCGCCCCCTGCGAGGACCCCGGTGGCCCACAAACAGGAGCCCCTACTCGTTGGCCTCGGTGAGGTTCGTTGAGCCCTGCTCCCAACTTAAACAAGTGGGGGACGGTGCCGCTCTCGGGGCATGTTGTGACTTCCCAGGCCTTGGTGGGGGTCCAGCGCGGCTTCAGGCTTGGTGTCCGCACGTCTCCTGTGTGTGCTGGGGACAGAAGCCTTCCTCGCAGGCACTCCCGAGAGACTGCACCCCCTGTAGTCGGGTCGGAGGCCTGGGCACCCCCCCCAGCACACAGAGGCGCTCAGCACCCCAGACGTGGGCTGGGATTCCGTCCCTTGGCTGCCTATGACCAGAGCCGAGCCCCAGGGGCCCCACTTCCAGGGACGGCTCGGAGGCCGTGCAGCGTCCGCCTCCGTGTCCCGACGCCCCTCCCCGCGCCCACCTTCTGTGCTGGTGGACACGGCCACGTGGGGGGACCCGCAGGGCCCTGTGACAGGCACGTGGGGGCATCTGAGGGGTCTGTGGGGGGCTCCATGCCCAGCCCCTCTGAGTCCAGCCGTCGAGTGTCCGGGAAAGGTGCCAGACCTGTGAGTGAGGGAGGCCGGGGCGGCGACACAGCTGTGGGCAGCGGCGCAGGCACGCTGAGCGCTTCCCAACAACCTCAGTCACGGGACCTGTGAAGGCTGCTGCTGCCCCGCCTCCTGGGGGCTCAGGGGGACCAGCCCCTGATTCAGGTCATCGTCAGCCGTGCGGAGAGGCCGGCCTTGGACATGGTCTCTGTGCTGAGCCGGCCTGAATGCACACATGTGAGCAGGGCAGACAGACAGGTGGGTCCTCTGTTCCCAGCCAGCTTGCTTCCTGCGGTGGTCGGTGGTTGGGGGGGGAAGGAATGTGGTCTCTCGCCCCGTCCTCCCCTCCTTGCTGTCCCCCGCTGGCCGGCCCTCTCCCACCTTCCAGGCTTGAGCTGGGCATCAGTCTCTGTGTGGCCATCCTGGGCAGGGAGACCCTCTGCCCGCCGCCCCTGCCCCACCCCACAGAGAACTCCTGTCTCCTTCCTGTGTCAGGTGCCTGGCACGCAGCAGGCCCAGTGTGGGCTGGTCGGCTGGCGGATGAAAGTGCCTGGTTCGTGCTGAGTGTTCAAAACCAGAAGCCCGGAGGCCGGGCATCGCCTGGTGGCAGCCATGGGCATTTAGCCCGCCCGGCTCCAGCCCGGCCCCCAGGCAGGCAGAGCGGCAGGGGGCGCGCTGGAGGGAGGCGGACGAGGCTGGGTGCTGCGGAAGCGCGCGGGCCCCTCTGAGGACCTGGTGCGTGACCTGTCCAGGCTGCTGGGTCACGGTTTTCGATGACACATTTGCCCGGATTTCGCAAGTGCTCCTGGCCCGGCGCTGCGCGAGGCGGGTCCACGGTCGGATAAATCACTACACTTTGCTTAAGTGTTCAGCCTTCATTCGGGAGCTGGGTAGGCAGTGCGGCCCCGGTGGCCGTTAGGGGGTTTAACGACGTGAAGCCCTCAGCCAAGGTCGGGGCAGAACACGTGTGCCGTAAACGCCGCATCGGGAAGCAGAGGAACGGTTGTCGGGAGCCAGCCGCAGCCTCTGCGCAGACGGAGCCCAGCCTCCCAGCGCGGTGCGGGGGAGGCCACGCAGCCCGGCTTCTTCGGGGCCTGCCCTCCTCCTGGGCAGTAAGTACTGGACGTGTCCTCCTGAAGCCCAGGCCCGGGCCACGAAGGGGGCACCGGAGGCTCGCCTTCGAGGTCCGGCCCCTTCCAGCCGCCGCGTCCCCGGGCCCGGGCCGCAGTTTCCCCGGTGCTAATTCCACAAAGACACGCTCCTCCTCGTGTTGATCCAGCAGTTCTGCGCTGACGGAGGGAAGATTTGCGGCCGAGTTTATCATCGCCGCGAGCGCGGGCGGTTCGTCTGGCCCCGGGGAGGGAGGCCGGTATGTTTTATGACGCGCCGGGAAGACAAACATACGCATTTATGTGTCACTTGTTGCAATATAAATGCTAACTTGTACTCCTTCCAAAACTTTTAATGAATTGTATGCGTTCCGAGAGATTTATAGGGCGAGCGGAATGGCTCAAAATGTTACTTTTAACATATTTGTCACTTTGGCAACAGCACCAAAAAAACCCCGCAGAAGATACTGCATTCAGAAATAAATCATAAATAGATGCATTTTAAAAGAGGTTTATTTTGGTCGTTAATGGCTGATGGGCCCCCCAGTGCAGGATTTAAAGTTAAATTATGCAAGATCAAAACCAAACCTTATAATACTTAATCAAACATGCATAAAACTGGCAGGTCCAATAAATTCTCCCAATTAACTTGCCTCAGATTGTGATTGCATTTGCTAATTTAATCAGCCCTGGAATAATCGGGAGGCGCGCACGCGGAGGGAGAGGGGCGCGGGGCCAGGGCAGGAGGGCCGCGAGAAAGGTGCTGTTCCGTCTCCCCGGCTCACAGAGGGAGGCCCACCGGCCAGGCGCCCGGCTCAGCTCCCGCAAGCGTGCGGTCCTGGTCCGGACAAACCGTCGGGAGCAAATTCCATTCTGGGTTTGCTTGGCTCCAAGAGCCCCGTGGTCTGGTCCGCTGCGGACACCGGCCCCTTCCAGAATGTGCTTGGAGTCATTCTGTCCCTCTGCCTCTTCCCTTCAGAGCCTGCCCGTTCCGACCTCTGATTCTTTTTTTTTTTTAATGTTTATTTATTCTAAGAGAGAGAGTGAGCAGGGCGGGGGCAGAGAGGGGGAGAGAGAGACAATCCCGAGCAGGTTCCACATGTCAGCGCAGAGCCTGACGTGGGGCTCAAACCCACAAACCATGAGATCACGACCTGAGCTGAAAACCAAGAGTCAGACGCTTAACCAACTGAGCCACCCAGGAGCCCCCGACCTGTGATTCCTGATTAAATGAGGGTTTTGACTTAATTGCATTCTGTCCTTTTTAGGGGGGGGGGCGCAGTGACAGGCACACAGGCCAGGGAGGGACCCACGCCGGCACCAGGGCTGCTGGGAGAGGCCAGTGTCCCCAGGCCTGGCCCCCGAGGTGACACACGGCTGACCTCACCGCGCTTGCTCTGTGCTCTGCCAGGGAAGGCTTTTACTTTATTTAATTAACAAAACAGAGTTTAGGTTGCAAACCCGGGTTTGCGAGCTGCTTCCCCCCCCACCCCCAGTCTATGAGGAGCCCCCTCCCAGCCCGTGAACACGTGTAAGTCTGCGTTTAAGGCCCGCGTGGCGCTCACTCTGGCGGCCGGCGTTCGCCACTCACCTCACCGTCCCCTTGGACTGGGCAGGCGTGTTGATGCCACTTTTTTGCGATTGTAAATGACGCTGTGATGACCAGCCTGGGACATCATCTGTGTGCCCCGAGGCTCTGGACACGAGCCCCCCAGGCCCCCTGCTGCACAGACGATCCGGGACCAAGGTTCCTGCTGGGGACTCCCTGCCCAGCTCTGCCACTGCCCCCCTCCCCTGCTGTCCCTGCCACTGACGCAGTGTCCTGTGAACCCACCAAGGGAATGACATCTCCTGTCGTTTCCAAAACTAGCAGCAAAGACTGTCCGTAGCACGGAGACAGGGCCACCTCGTCGCCACCATCGAGGGACAGGCTCCACGGACATCTGTGAGGAGGCCTTGGGTGATGTCACCCTCATTCTGGGGGCTCAGGGGCGTCTCTGGAAGGAAGGGCCTGAGGCCGCCCCAGCAGAAGCGGAGAGGGTGAGGGTCAGTGACTCATCTGACGGGGCAGCTTGCTTGCGGGGCCGCGTGCAGGTGCTGCCGGCCCCGGCCAGCCAGAGCCCAGCCTGCCGCCTGGAGGTCACCTCACAGAGACACCCAGGCAATCAAGTCACCGTGAGCCAGGAAGCGTCACCCAGACTCGAAAAGCAAGCAAACCCTGTCGGACCCACTCACAGGACCCACAGGCACAGAGAGCAGGGAGCGTGGGGACCAGGGCCGGGGGACCGGGGTGGGACGGGGTCCGTGTGTAATGGGACAGAGTCCTGATCGCGTTCTGGGGACCGACAGAGGGGACAGCTGCACGGGAGCGCGAATGCGCTTGGTGCCCCTGAAAGGTGCATGTAAAAACGGGTAAGGTGGTAAATGGCACCTGACATAGGTCACCAGAGTAGGAAGGAAGGGGGAGGTAGATAAAAACACGCTCCTGGCGGCTCGGGCTTGCATGGAAAGCCCTGGAAGAGTAAGAGTGGGTAGAGCCTGGCAGGAAGGTCCCCGGTGGTGGGGACGGACGCGGAGTTGTTTCCAGGCCTCGGACTGACGAACGCCACGCCGCGTGGCCTTGTACGGGCGCTGCTAACATGAGCTTGCGCGCCTGCAGCATTAATGCCTTTCAAATCCTGCAAATCGTGACCCGTCCTCCATCCTCTCCCTGCCAGCCTTCCCGAGGCTTGTGTCCTTCCGCACGCTTCCTGCCAGTGGGCCTCCCGCAGTCAGCTCCCCCCACTGCAGAGGGATCTGCTCAAAGTTGGACCTCACCCACAGGCTCTAGAGGCTCCGCGGCTCAGCCACTGCACCCCCGAGACCCCATCCCCAGGGAACCTGGCTGCCAGGGTCCTCCTCTTCCGGGGCACGTCCCCTTTAGAAATTGTCCCTTCGGATCCCTTACGCTCAGCTCGAGGCCCCTCCTCTTCCAGGAAGGCTTCCTGACCCCCAGGGCCGGGCCAAGTGCATGCCTGGAGTCCCGATCCAAGGAACGGCCCACTGGGCGTGCGCTCCTCCCGAGTAGGGCCTGGGTCCAGTCGAGCTGTATGGCCCTATGCCCAGCACAGGGCCCGCCTGGCCAGAATGAGCTGAAGTCGCCTTCTAGGAACCGCTGAAAGTGGCTGCCCGACGGCGGTGTCCCGGGGGCACGGCTGCTCCCCAGAACCCTCAGCCCTCCTTCCTGGCTGGGCTTCTTGAGGCCAAGATGAGGCCAGTCCTGCCTCTGGGGTGCTCAGGTTGGGGAGGGGGGTAGAGGTTGATGCAGCAGCCCCCCGCCCAGGGGACTGGGAGCAGAGGCCAGGGCAGGAGCCAGCTCTGGGCAGGCTGGAGGGCGCGTGAGGGCTCAGCCAGGACCCACGGCGGGCGGCTCCTAGGTGGTGGGTTAGGAGACTTTGGTCTTGGGGGAGCAGGGAGTGACAGGCTCCTCAGGCTGCTGGGGTGACATGCGGCCACCACACCTGTGCCGGCCCGACTTGTCCTGCTGTGCCCCAGCAGAGGGCGCAGTCTCACTGAGGCTCCCGGGCCTTCTCGTCCCCTGGGGTTTGGGGGTTCAGTGGAAGGAAATAAACTGGGGTGAACCTCGGGAGGGACGGAAGCCTCAGACCACATGTCCCTGCGGAGGCAGACTGGTGCTGAGGGACCCCTGACCCTGTCCAGGCTCCTGGCTGGCCGGGGCAGCAGTCCGGGCCCGGCTGCGGTCCCTGACCAGGGTCCTCGCGCGTTCCCCAACTCCGGGAGCACAGGCTCCGGGGACTCCGTGTCATGAGCAGCAGCGGGCAGTGCGGTGCCATTTGTCAGCCCTCCAAGGAGAGCGGCAGAAACTATGGCCCCGGACCCAGAGCCTTGCTCCTGTCCTGTGTCCATATGAGCACAGCATCCCGGAGAAGTCACCTTCCCGGCCCGGGTCACCGAGCACCGACTCCCCAGGCCGTGACACAGGCCAGACTGCCCTCAGGGGCCTGCACATCCTGGCTGGACCTCCAGGGTCTCCCCACTGCTGGGCCCAGCTCCCTCCTCTGTGCAGTGGGATGAGCAGGGCCGCTGATAGGGACACGTGGGGACAGAGGCCCACGGGGCAGCATGGCCCGAGACGGCACACCTCAACACAGCCGTGGAGACCGTCTGCTCTCGGCACCGGGCACCGGGCAGGTGTGAGTGTTAGCTCTCCTCAGTGCTGGGTTGACAGTGGGGCAGACTAAGTGGCCCCTCCCCTCCCTCCCCTCCCACACCTGCCCTTGGGTGGGAGGGCCTGCTGTGTGCTCCCGGGAGCACCAAAGGTTTGCAGGCTTGGGACTCGGGTGCTGGATCCAGCCTGCCCTGAAGGTGACCCAGGACTAGCTTGTTGATCCCACGATCCCCTTTCTGGCCGCAGGCCCTGCCTCTGTGGTCTGGACCTGGAGGAACGGCCTCCGTGAGGCCCTCCCTGCCCACTCCCCGGAGTGAGTGCCCACATGCCCCCTACAGGCTGGAGCATCCTGGGGCAGGTTCCTTTCTCTTCATCAAACGGGGATAATCACAGTATTCGGTGCTCCCTGTGGGGCCTGCCCGCTGCTTTTCACAGGCCTGAGGTCACGTTCACTGCAGGTTCACCATAGTTTCACACACGGTAGAGAAGGAAAAAACATTGCCAGACACCGTCCCGCGAGGTGCACCCTAGGAGGGTCCCACTTCCGAGCGTCAGCACCCACAGGTGCTGACCTCTAAGGCGCAGGTGTCCTGGCGATCCGCCAGCACCGCCGTGGGTGATGGAACCCCAGCAAGGCAAGACCCGCTGAGGGCAGAGGTGGGCGTGAGACTGCAGAGAGTCCGCCCCCTCCGCTCCCTCCACCCCTGTTCCGCCGCTCTCGCCCCGGGCTGGTGAGCGCGACGGCCGGCAGAGGGCGCCCCCGGGCCGGGATCTCCGCGGTCCTTGAGGCCCGTGGTCCCGGCCGCCGGGATACCGCGCGTGGGGCCGCGGCATCCCCGGGACCGTGCACCTCCACGCACCGCGGCGCACCCCTGCTCATCCCTGCTCCCGGGGGCACTGCTACCCACCCCTGCTCACTGCAGGGCACCCCGGCTCATCCTGGGGCGCCCCCGCGCACGTAGCGCGCCCACTTCCGCTAATCCCTGCTCGGGGCACCTCGGTTCTCCAGTCTCTGCAAGGGACCCAGGCAGATCGCCCCTTCTCTTTGTGCCTCAGTTTCTTCTTGGGGTCAGGGTAACTGCGGCCACGCCGGGTGGGGGTGGAGCGGCTCAGGGAGCCCAGCTTCCTTGGGGCAGCCTGGGTGCCCCACTTTGGGAGGGAGAGGAGCGCAGAGCCCAGGAGGGACTTGCACCCCCTGTACAGAGGAACCCGGAGCGGAGCGGGTGGGGGGCACGGAGGGGAACACGGGCCCCTCCTGGGGGTTTGACCCGGGCCCATGGGATCTCCCGGCAAGCCCTGTTCCCGCGCTTTCCCCCGGCGCTAGGGGGCGGCCATGCCCCTCCGCCGGGCTCCTGGGACCCCTGGCCCTTGGGTCAGATGGGGGCGGGGTGGCTGAACTCTCTCTGCGGCACCCTCCCCTCCCAGCGCTGAGACCCCCGAGGGGCCTGCAGGGGGCGCCCGCTGCCTTGCTCCCGAAGCAGCAGGCACTGTCCTCCGGTGCAGCGTGGAAAAGGCTGCAGATTTTCTTGCAGGGAGGCGGGGGTGGAGGGGTGGGGATGACGCCCCACCACAGGCCCGGGACTCGGGCTTGCGTGTGCTCTGCCCTGGGGCATAAGGGTCATCTTTCCACCAACAGCAGAGAGGCCCAGACTGAGAGACACACACAGAGGGTGGGAGACCCCATTTACAGGTAAGAAAATGAGGGGTCATGATAAGAAATGTGACGTGGACAGGCTGAGTGTGGTGGCACCAGACAGCCACGAAGGGGAAGGGCAGGGTCAGGGGTCATGGGCCCAGCTGGACACTCACCCATCTCCTCCTCCCGGTGGGACACGCGGAGGAAGGGGCACTGGGTGCCCTCCTGATAAAGGGGGTGCGTGTGGCTCGTGCCCCCAGGCTGCTGGGGTCCCAGATGCTGGTGGCGCTGTTGATAAGGCCTACGGTCCTTGGGACAGATGGCCAGCTCTCCGGGAGTGCTCCATGCATCCGTCCTGGCACCTTCCCGGCCGCTGGTCCCTGCTGGCCCGAGGGTTCCCCATGGGTGGCCAGGGTGCTGGAGCGGGTGCAGATGGCACTCTTGAAGCCCCGCCGAATGGCTCACGCTGTCCTCTCCCTGGGGGCTTTGGGGCACAGCCTGGGTCATCCCCCGCCCCAGACGGCTCCGCCCCCGCCTCGCCCCTCACTCCCCCTGCCCGGCCCAGCTGGCTCTGGGGCTGATGCAAACATCTGTTGGGCAAATGAGTCTGGCAGCACAAAGGACAGTCCAGGAGAGGGGTCACCCGGGAAGAGCTCCGTTAGGGCGGGGGCGGGGCCGCGCATCGGGGGTGGCAGACCTCTCCGAGGGGGCGTTCTGATGAAGTGTCTGGGACCACGCAGGAGGGTCACCTCCGCAAGGGGTTTGCTTTAAAAACACACGCACGTGCACACACATGCACACTCACACACACTCGCACTTTTAGAACGTTTTCGGTTTGCAGCAAAATGAAGAGAAAGGAACGGAAGTTTCCACTACGCCCCTGCCCCCCCAATGAGCATGGCCTCCCCTCTATCAACACCCCCCCAGAGCGGTCCATTTATTACAGCCCATGAGCCTATGTCGACATGTCATTGTCACCCAGAGTCCACAGCTGACGTTAGGGCTCTGTCCTGGCGAGCCACCGTCCGTGGGCAAATGTGCCGTGCCCCCCCATTACAGGCCGTGTGGTCATCTCACTGCCCGGAAGACCGTCTGCTGCCCCTGGTCATCCCTTCCTCGCCCCAAACCCAGGCTGCACTTTCTCATCTGGAGTCTCTCTCGGGACCCTGGCCAGACGGGGACCGGGGGTCACAGCCTTCAGATGAGGAGACACAGGTTCGGGGGCGAGGGCACCGGTGCCCCCGGGCCAGGCCAGCCAGGCCGAGGACTGTCGGTGGCCTTGGCGAGCAGCCCCGGTGGCACCGTCCGGCTGCACGCAGCGGCGCACGCGTGGGAAGCCTGGCTCGGCCGTGTCCCGCGGGCGGTCCGATGGCCAGTGCGGACGCCGCTCGTGCCTTGCTGCGCTGCCTGCTGTCAGGCGCTGAACTGAAGAGTCAAGGCAGCAAAACCGGTGTCTCCAGGGAGGCTCTGTGCCTGGTGCTCGGGGACAGTGTGCAGGGCCCCGGCTCTGACCCCGCCAGCAAAGGTTACCTGCCTGTGTGTCCAGCACCTCCCCCAGACCCCACTGCTGTGTCCCCCACGCTTGGTGCCCGGTGGGCATCTGTCGAATGAACGAGTGAATGATCACCGGAATGAATGAATGAATTCCTTCTTACGAGAGTATCCTTGTTGATCTGACCGTCTAGCGGTCAGAGCTGTGGGGGGACAGCCTGGCTCCCCTGGGCCCCCCGGGGCCACCGATCTGCACCCCGGCCCCCAGGCACGGGGCTCTGCCAGGGTTCCCGTCTCCCCAGCCACACAGCCCTCACCCACCTTGTGCCGGCTCCGGGTAACGGTGGGGGGTCCGTCACCCCTGGGGGGGGGCGCGCGTCAGCGGCCCTGCCCTGGACTCCAGCGCAGGGGCAGGGGCGCCGAATCAGCATGGCGGGAGGGCCCGAGACTGTTGATATCAGCGCTTCAGGGTTATTTATGAATTCATCTATCTGCCGGGACAAGCCTTTCTGCATGTGGTTGCCATGGTTGCCTTAGAGTCGGTGTCTTATTAATTCTGCACGTTATGAAATAAGTGTAGATCAGACAATCCCCGTGAAGGTTCGGTTTTTTATTATGCAGTTTGGTTCTCGGTGCCCCAGGTAGGATGCACAGTGTCACACTGACCCACATGCATCAGGCTCCGGGCACTGGGCAGGGCGCAGAGAGGCGCTGAGGCCGGGGAGGGATGGAGAGACACAGCTGTGGGGGAGGGGAGAAGCTTGAGAGACCCCAGCCCCCTGGGCGGCCCCCGAAGGGATTCCCACAGCGGATGCACTGTCCGTCCGGGAGGGAGGCCGGTCCCCCAGTGCTCCAGCTGGAGTTACAAGCCACAGGCAGCTTGGGGCCACCCCGAACTGCTGGGTGGGCCCGAACGAGGGTGCCCGGGGTGAGGGGCCTGCTCTGCGGGCCTGGGGCTGCCGGAGGCCGGCCTCTCCTGCTCCGTCTCTCCAAGCGGCAGGGAGCAATTCCCCAGACATGGCGCGAGCGTCCTGAGGTCCGTCAGGTTTCAGGCTGGCTCAGGAGGCCGGGGAGGAAGGATCTAGAGCGGCTCCTGCTGGGAACACCCGTAGCCCACCTGGCCGCTCCCCGGGTCTGCCTGGCAGCCAAGGCAGCGCCACTATCTTCATCTCCAATCGACAGAAGCACAGAGATGTGAAGTCACAAGCTCAAGGCTTCATGATGATCGGGATTCGAACTCCGTCTGCTTACCGTCCACGTGTGGCCCACACTGGCCCCTGTGCAACCCCTCCCCAGGCCTGTTCCCCTGGCCCAGGCAGCCACCCCATCCTGCTCGGCCACCAGGTCACCCCACGCCCTTTGGTGCCTAGGGCCAGGCTGCAGGCGGTCTGGGGGCAAGTGAGGGGCGGTGCCCACGGTCCCGGGCCCAGCACAGATGGTCCCACCACGGTTCAGGCCCGGGAGGGTATGAGGGGCCCGGGTGGGCAGGGCAGGGCGCTGTGGGCACAGAGGACCACCTGGGTGCCAGCGAGACCCCAGGAGCCAAGGCCGCCGCTGGAAGAGGCCGCGGGAGCTCGGGGATGGGGCGCCTGGGACAAAGTGCCCGCTCTGTGACCTGGAGCGTGCTGCCAGCTCTTGGGGGCCTCGCCTCCTCTCATCAAATGGCGAACCGTTTTGTCCAGCTGGGCCGGAAGTGGCTGGCCTTCCGCAGGGCAGCATCTCAGCCCCTGTCCCCACGCACTGCTGGCCGGAGACAACTGCCCCGGGCCGGCCTCGGGCAGCCAGACCCCACGGGCTCCCCAGACGCTCCCAGCCCCCCAGGGCCCGATCAGGGCATCGACAGAGCAGTGCTCACCATTTAATTAAGCTTAGTTTAATTAAAAACCTGGGATCCCTTATTAGACTCCGTAATTGATTTAATTTCCTATGGAATTCAAGTGTCAAACACCTCGGCCGTGTGAAGTCCCAGATTCTGGGGGGTGGACGCAAGCGGACTGCCCGAGGCCAAAGCTCCGGGAATGGAGAGGTTTGCTCCCAGAGCCCTGCAGAGGGGCCCCCTGCCCCTTCCCATGCCCCACACCTGCTTGGGGCTTCATTAGCTGGAGATGCCACCCCAGGTGGGGGCTCCTCGGAACCAAGAGTTTTCCCTGATGGGAAAGACAGGAGGACCCAGCCGGCCGCGCCCCTGCTGCAGGGTTTGCGGAAACCCTGCGGTCAGCCCCCCTGCCCCCGTGCTCTGACTCACTGAGCCTCTGCAGCACTGCCCGGCCACCCTCTGCGCCCCACGCCCCGCGCACAGGACAGGAGTGGGGCTGGAGGCAGTCGGACAGCCAGCATGTGTTGACTGTCCCCTGCGGCCCCTCCACAGACGCCCGGGGGCAGAGGGCCCCGTGGTGGCAGCACTAGGGCCTGAAGGTGACGCGGAGAGACGCGGGGTTGGCACACAGGGAGCGCTCCCTCCTTGTCCCCGGAGAACGCTGTCACCCTGGGGACACCTGCCAGGTTAACACACCTGGACACCGGGGCGGGGGGGTCGTTGGCGGTGACCTGTCATTGTTTGAAGCCACAGAGGACACGGCATCTTCCTGTTCAACACAGAGGACCGTGGACCCCAGCTCCTCCAGGCCGAGACCGCATGTCGGGGGGGTTCTCCCCCGACTGGGGCACATGTGGGGACTGCCTTTACATTTTTAAAATTTTTATTTATTTTTGAGAGAGAGCGAGCGAGCAGGGGAGGGGCAGAGAGAGAGGGAGACACAGAATCTGAAGCAGCTCCAGGCTCCGAGCTGTCAGCACAGAGCCCGACACGGGGCTTCTTTACTTTCCTCTTTTTATTTATTTATTTTTTAAGTTTATTGATCTATTTTGAGAGATGGGGAGTGAGTAGGGGAGGGGCACAGAGAGACTCCCACTCTTGGTGCAGAGCCCAATGTGGGGCTCCATCCGGTTAACCGTGAGACCGTGACCTGAGTCAGACGCTCAACCGACTGAGCCATCTGAGCGCCCCTTCCCTTCCTAAT
>PJEM01019387.1:0-16049 GCA_004023845.1 Helogale parvula
TCTGTGTCTCCTTCTCTCTCTGCCCCTCCCCCTCTCATGCTCTGTCTCTCTCTGTATCAAAAATAAATAAAACATTAAAAAAAAAGTTTATTGAAAATAATAACGGGGGCACCTGGGTTGCTCAGTGGGTTAAGCGTTGACTTTGGCTCAGGTCTTGATCTCACAGCTGGTGAGTTTGATCCCCATGTCAGGCTCTGTGCTGACATCTCAGAGCCTGGGGCCTGCTTCGGCCTCTGCTTCTCCCTTTCTCTCTGCTCCTCCCCCACTCAAGCTCTGTCTCTTTCTCAAAAATAAATAAACATTTAAAAAATTAAAAAAAAAAGAAAAGAATCACAGCTCCATTTATTGAATACTAGCTGTATACAAGGCAACCCGATGAGGTCAGTACTGTTATTATCTCCATTTTATGAATGAGAAGCTGAGGCTTAGAGAGGTCAGTTACTCCCACAGGTCACAAAGCTGGTGAGCTGATGGAGGTGGGATTTGAACCCAGGGTTTGAATCAAGAGTGGGAACCCTAGTGTCTAGGAGCAATGTAAGGTTAGGGAATTGAACTGCCTTTTTGTATCTTTTCAGATAGATATAGATGCTCAAAAACTATTGAATGACAGAAAGAAAAAAGAAAAACCAAAAATTTGTATTTTTCATGAAAATAATGAAATCTAAAATTCTTTATTAAATTGAAAAAATAGATTTTCAACTTGTTATGAATCTATTTGTCTATCCTCCAATCTACACATTTACAAATTGTTTATTAGCATGAGCAAAATGCATTGTCTAAATAAACACATATAAGTCTTTGACCTTATCTGAAGGGTTTATTGAGAATAATTGCTTGTCACTGAAAACTTGATGGCACCTAGTAATTAGATCCTTCCTTTTTTTTATATATATATATTCACAACTTGCCCTTCAAGAACTTTGCCCAGGACTGGCATCTACTTTCTTCCCCTTTTCACAAATTGGAACAGTGTGTACCCTTCCACAGCCTTCTGGCCCCCCTCCCTTGGCTCCACAGTCCTGAACAGCTGCCAGTAGTCTTCTCGTATATAAATTCTGCTGGTACCCCAACCGGAATTTGTTCAGCCTTGGAGACACAAGCTCATTTGAAGCCACACGTTCTCTTACAATACCCCACTCATTTCGTGCTTCAGTCTCTTCCTACTGCTATTTGTATGACGAATATTCAACTTCATGAAAATTGGAGCAGGAAAGCTGGCATTCTGAGGTGGAATCCAGAAGTCCCGGATGCAAACCCAGATTCTCTTCCTCTCCAGCAGTATGAGGATCTTGGGTTAAGTTAACCCATTCTTTGAGCTTTAGTTTGTGCCTCTGTAAAATAGGAATAATAATAGCTATTATTATCAAACTGTCAGATCATAGTGAAGATTGAAAGAGATATTTGTAAGAGTGCTGGCCACGAATGGACTGATAATAACAACTAAGCAGATGAGATGAATAGATCTGCTTCCTCATAGATATGTGGATTTATGGGACTTCAGAGTTGGAAGGCACTAGGGAAGGCACCCCATCCCGCCTCCTGCTCCCCTAGAACTGGTACTCATGAACAGCACATCTCATTCAACAGCTTCTGACTCTGGCTACCACCACAGCTTCTGCTCCTGAGCAGCACACCCGTGCCTTGCATTCTCTGTCAAACACTTCAAAGGGTCTTTTCTCTGTGCCAGGTGCTTTAAACCCTCAGTCTCCTCAATTCTTACAACAATCCTGTATGGTATGTATTTTTACCTTCATGTTACAGCTGTGGAAACTGAGATGTTTAAGTCATTGGTCCAAGGCTACAGAGTTAATAAATGGGATTCCATCAGATCTATCTGAATCTGAAGCCCCTGTTATTTTCTTCCTTTTCAAAAAAGAACAGGGCTTTTATTTCTCAATTCTCAGTTCATCCCCTTGCTCCTCTTTTAGGGATGTCCTTCTGCTGTGGACTGAATTATGTCACTCAAAATTCATACATGGAAGCCCTACCTGCCCCCTCAGCGTGGTAGTATTTGGGGATGGGGCTTTGGGAGATACTCAGGGTTAAATGAGGTCATCGGAGTGGAGCCCTCAGGATGGGATTAGTGCCCTTATAAAAAGAGGCCCCAGAGAGCTTACTCTTCACCTATGCTCCCAGCCCCCATGCCTACAAAGAAGAGGTCATGTGAGCACACCTAGCAAGACCAAAAGCAGAAGCCTCAGAATCACACCTACCTTGTGAGCACCCTCACCTTAAACTTCCAGCCTCTAGGGTGCCTGGGTGGTTCGGTTGGTTAAGCGTCTGACTTCAGCTCAGGCCTTGATCTCATGGTTTGTAGGTTCAAGACCCACCAGCAGGCTCTGTGTCAACAGCTCAGAGCCTGGAGCCTGCTTTAGATTCTGTGTCTCCCTCTCTCTCTGACCCTCCTTTGCTTGTGCTCTGTCTCTCTCTCTCTCTCTCTCAAAAATAAACATTAAAATTTTAAGAATTGTTTTTTTAACTCAGTCTTCAGAAGTGTGAGAAATAAATGTCTGTTGTGTAAGCTACCCAGTCAATGGTGTTATGCTTCAGCAGTCTGAACAGAGACCCTGTCTTTGTATCTATGCTTTCCTTTTCCCAGTTGATCTTTTTCAAATCTGACCTCAACGAGCTTGCATTTCAACCTACACAGTCTCTCCAGCTCTCAGTTTCCTGCCTCCCTCATTGTTTATTGTATCGTCAGTGTTGGGTTTTTGGCAGTCCTCTTACCTTCTGGAGACATCTTTCTTTTTTTTTTTTTTTTTAATTTATTTTTGAGTGAGAGAGAGAGAATGAGCTGGGGAGGGTCAGAGAGAGAGGGAAACACAGAATCCAAAGCAGGCTCCAGGCTCTGAGCTGTCAGCACAGAGCCTGACACGAGGCTCAAACCCACAAACCACGAGATCATGACCTGAGTCAAAGTCAGAGGCTTAACTGACTGAACCACCCAGGCCCCCTGAGGTATCTTTCTGTTCAGTGTCTCAGGCCAGGTAATCAGACCTATGTTTTTTTCCTGAATGGTTTGATGTTTGCCTTCATAAAATCTGACTTTGTCCTTGGGTACTCCAAAATTTAAAAAAGACATGGTTACTTCTTGTTGAGACTTGTAGTGTCTTCAGTTGACCCTCTAGTGTCTGCTTTGGTGCCCAAGTTAGGCCCCAACGAATAGTGCCCTCTTCCTTCCTGTTTCCTAGGAGCTGCAGGTATTGGCCAGGCAAATCAGTGGGTTACCAGATACGGTGTGTGAGCCTTCTTTCTCTGCTGATATCACCTTCCCCCCATTCTTCCCTTCTCAGATCCCTATGCATTTGTTTGTTCTACCCAGTTCAGTCCTTCATTACAGGCTGTACCTCTTAGGCAAAATGCTTAAGACCTACAGTTCTTTTTAGGGTCTAAAAAAATGTTTGAGACCTAGAAAAAAAATCAACTTAAAAAAACCTTGCATAATCAAAATTAATATGTGTATCTTTAAATGTCCACAAAGCAATTAATTGCAACTCTACTCATAGGTGATAACATATAAATAATGTCTGATGTAGACGTGTTTGTTTGAACATGTTTAGAATGATGTGGGGGGCAGTAGGGTCTCTGAAAATGACAGTGCCTGGAATCTGCATGAGTCTGAAAACAATTCTGCTTGATTATGAATTATTTCATATTTATTCTAATCCCCTACGTTACTCTTGATATCTTACTTACTAAGAATGTAAATCAGTAAAGTAGTCAAATCCTTCAACATATTGGTGTCATCTACTATGTGTCAAATACTATGCTCAATACTCAGGGTGGGAGTGAAGGGTAATGTGTAAAAGACAAAATGGGGTCCCTGGGCTTAAGGAGTTCAAGGTCTAGATGGCAATAAGGGGCTTCATCTTTCCCAACTTTCCTTTGTCTCCCCTGGATTCTTTCATTTTTTTAAAATAGTTTATTATCAAATTGGTTTCCATATAACACCCAGTGCTTCTCCCCACAAGTGCCCCCTTCCATGACCATCACTCCCTCCCTCCCCCTCCCCTTTCAGTCCAAGGTTAGTTTTCAGTATTCAATAGTCTCCCATGATCTGTGTCCCTCACTCTCCCCAGCTCTCTATCCCCCTTCCTCTCCCCATGGTCCCCTGCCAGGTCTCTCCTGTTAGACCTATGCGTGAAACATATGGTATCTGTCCTTCTCTTCCTGACTTATTTCGCTTAGCATGACACCCTCAAGGTCCATCCACTTTGCTACAAATGGCCATATTTCATTCTTCCTCATTGCCATGTAGTACTCCATTGTATATATATATACCACTTCTTCCTGATCCACTCATCAGGTGATGGACATTTAGGCTCTTTCCATGATTTGGCTATTGTAGAAAGTGCTGCTATGAACATTGGGGTACATGTGCTCCTATGCATCAGCACTTCTGTATCCCTTGGGTAAATCCCTAGCAGTGCTATTGCTGGGTCATGGGGGAGTTCTGATAGTTTTTTGAGGAGCCTCCACACTGTTTTCCAGAGCGACTGCACCAGTTTACATTCCCACCAACAGTGTAGGAGGGTGCTTCTTTCTCCACATCCTCGCCAGCATCTATAGTCTCTTGATTTGTTTATTTTAGCAACTCTGATCCTGGCTTCTTTCAGTTCCTCAAATTCACTCAGCAACTTCTTTCCTACCTCAGGGTCTTTGTAGATACTGATCCTTCCTGTCACCCTTCTGAATGCCTAATCCATCCTTCAGGACCTGTTTAAATGACACTTCCTTAGAGACCTTCCCTGCCTCACCCTGCCCCATCCTCCACCCCATCTAATTTAGGTCCCTCTGTTATTCATAATTTTCCAAAGCTTTTGGTCTTTGTTTTTATTTTGCCTTTGCACACTTATTATCATTTGAAATCATTATCATGATTATTTATTTATTTACTTACTGTCTATCTTGCCTCATTCATTTATAAGCTTTAGGAAGGTAGACAAACCAGGTCTGTTTTGTTCACAGCTATATATCCAGTGTCAATCACCATTGTTTGGCAGACAGTAGTTTTCATTAAGTGTTTGCTTAATAAATGAGAGAGGAAGAGCACACACTCCTAAAACAGACAAATAGCAATGTGAAAATGCCTGAAATTAAAAGGAAATCACAGGGGCGCCTGGGTGGCTCAGTCGGTTAAGCCTCCGGCTTCGGCTCAGGTCAGATCTCACGTTCGTGGGTTCTAGCCCCGCGTCAGGCTCTGTGCAGACAGCTAGCTCAGAGCCTGGAGCCTGCTTCCGGTTCTGTGTCTCCTTCTCTCTCTGCCCCTCCCCCTCTCATGCTCTGTCTCTCTCTGTATCAAAAATAAATAAAACATTAAAAAATTTAAAAAAAAGAAATCACAATACTCTGTATGATCCTGCAATGGTGAATACATGTCATTATGCATTTGTATGACCCATGGAATGTACAACACCAAGGGTGAACCCTAATGTAAACTGTGTACTTTGGGTGATTATGATGTGTCAAGATAGGTTAATCAATTGCCACAAATGTACTACTCTGGGGGGAGATGTTGATAATGAGGGTGGCTATGCGTATGTGAGGACAGAGGGCATATGGGAAATTCCTGTACTTTCTGCTCGGGTGGGTTTATATGGAGAAGAGGACTGAGCATTGAGTTGGGAGAGCAGCATGGGAGGAGCTGGTTGTAAAGCTAGGTTTGCTGGTCTCAGAACAGTTGGAAACGCTAACCAGACTCCTGATTCCCACTTGGCAATGGTAGAAGACCAAATTAGACAGCAGATTCAGACTATAGTGAAGAGGCCCTTGAAAGTTGTTCTGAGCGTGATGGGGAGCCATTGACAGTAGCAATGAGATGAGATGGAAGTGGTAGAAATGAACTGCAGGGTAGATGGTACACTGGGCAAAGAACAGAGACAGGATTTAGGAAGATGGACCAGAAGACCCTTACAGTTATCCATGGCTGAGATTCTAAAGGCTCTTAGAAAGCGGGGATCCTATTTTTCATTCTTTTATATCCATCACTACACCTTATTAGATCCTAAATATTCAAGGTTTGAACCATAGAGGAGAAAACATAGATAATCTGACATGAATACACTAAATAGTCTTTAATTGGAAGGGAAAAAACCTGTGAAAACACATGCATACATTTTCTTCAATCTTCAGTTTGAACCATGAGTTTATTTTGTTCTATTTTCTATCATTGAGTCTGGGATAATCAGAGCATGAGTTTACATTTTTTCCCTCTAAATCAAGAAACAGTTATTCAATCTCCATGCATAAATGGAGAATTGGGGCCCAGAGGAAGAGTATCAAGATGACATTTTCTGCTTCTTGCCTAGATATCAATGTAATTTGCCTCATGCTCCCTAATAGAGCATCATCTGCCTATTGAGCACCAATCACGAATTATAGAGGCTCTGACTGCTTCTGAATTTACCTCTGGCCTCTGTGACTGAGCATCTCCATCTGTATCCTCATCTTATCTAGTTCCTTTTAAATTTCTCTTTGAAACAGCACTCTGATGAGGCAAGAAAAATATTTGCTCTGTATAAAACATAAACATAAGACTGGTATAAAAAGACCTTGAGTTAAAAGAGAATGTGCAATCTCTTATATGTCTTAAATGTCTATGCATTGTTAAAAATAACAATGTTTGTATTTTTTGACATGGAAGAAATCTTTGTAGTAGAGACCATGTGCATTCTCCCCTTCATCCATATTGTATACTCGTTAGTGATCAGCTGGTCACATGTCCCTCGGAGCAAAGACTTCATTTCCCGCCATCTCTGCCAGCTGGGTGAAGATACGTGTCTCAGTCCTTTATATGCCTATTGTAACATCTTTAATGAGAATATCTTATATGTTATATCCTCTTTCTTTGTAGAAGATCAAAGTTTTTAATACATTTTCAAAAATAGTATCTCTTAATTAAAATTTCAATATCCATAGTGTTCAAAGTATTATAATATTTTTATTACCAAGAGATGTTATACTTGTTTTAAAAAACAATGACTTCCCAGTTCACTGAAGGATTTTTTTTCTTATTTTAATATATGCAAATTTCTTTGAAAAGAAATGGAGTAATGGAGAAAGAAGCAAGCAGCCTAATTTTATTCTTAAATGTGAAATAATTTTTCTGTTAATTATTTGCAAGAAAGATAGATTATCTATTTAACATTTAAATCCAAGTTAGGGTTAATAAGGTATAATTAACAGTATTCAAATTTTACATCAGAAAACTGAAATATGAGAAGTATATATCAGTCAGGGCTCTCTATAGTAAGCAGCAGAAAACAATTCTGGCTAATTTAAACACAAAACACATCTATTTCTTTATTTTTTGTTTTAATTTCTAAATTAAATTTTAAATTATCTTAATATAGTTGACACATAATGTTGCATTAGTTTCAGGTGTACGACCTAGTGATTCAGCATCTCTATCTGCTACGCTATGCTCACCACAAGTGTAGCCACCATCTATCACCACACTTTGCTATTACAGTATCATTCACTCTACCCCTATGATGTGCCTTTTATTTCCATATTTATTCACTCCATAACTGGAAACCTGGATCTCCCACTCCGCTTCTCCCACTTTGCCCATTCCCCCACATCCCTCCTCTGAATGGATTTGGTTTTCTTTTATTTTTTTAATGTTTTATTTATTTATTTTGAGAGAGAGAGAGACAGAGAGACAGAGATTGAGCAAGAGAGAGGCAGAGAAAGAGGGAGATGGATAATCTCAAGCAGGCTGAGTGCTGATCAGCACAGAGCCTAATGTGGGGCTTGAACTCATGAACTGTGAGGTCATGACCTGAGTCTAAATCAAGAGTCTGATGCTCAACCGACTGAGCCACCCAGGTGCCCCTGAATGGATTTATTTTTAAAGTTTTGGGAAGGTCATAGAATCTTCTAGGGCGTGAAAACTAGACTTGGAAGCCGTACTGCAGAACTGACATCCCTGATGAAATTCAGGTTTGGTTGCCTTCCAAGTGAAACAGCTAGAGGAAATGAAACGTCCTGGCTGAACAAGGGCACAATTTGGTGACCTTGGCATGATTTTGAGGCATAAAGGCATATTTGGCTATAAAAATGGGATATTATGGCTTTAAGTGTTAAATTCAGTTTACATGATACAGATGATGACCACTATTCCTAACTTGAAGTCAAGCACAAATACATTTACCATCTCATAAATCTTACAAAATTGAGTTCCCAGGACGTTGTAAATAATGTATATATTCTGTCTGTTGGATTGCAAATACAGATTAACATGCCCAATATTAAACAGACCTGATTTATTTGTGAATAAGGGCTCAAAGAGTTGGCCCCTCAAATTCTCACAGTCATTGAAGCCACTACTAAGAACTTAAGGGGGGTTAAAATGGATTATTGGCAACAGTTCAGGCATAAGGTGGGGAGCCAGTCCTGGCGGTCTGATTAAGGAGCTTGCAATACAAAACAGCTCATTAATTCTTCCTCTGACCAGAGCCAAAAGCACCTTTGTCCCCTCTGCAGATTGTTGTTAAAAGTCAAGTCAGCAAGATGCCTTCACTTTGGCTGGTTTCAGCGTTGGAGAGACAGGGTGAGAAATAGACACGGCCTTTGGTATATCCACCAGGAATGTCACCCCCACCAGGAAGTGTGCTTTGACTGTTACTTACTGCTTGTGAAAGAGGAGACGTCCCACTGATGTTCCTCTATTGCATGATCTCACTACCTTTCTTTCTTTTTTAAAAAATTTTTTTTACTGTTTTATTCATTTTTGAGGGACAGAG
Organism: Helogale parvula; assembly: GCA_004023845.1. Lineage (NCBI taxonomy): Eukaryota > Metazoa > Chordata > Mammalia > Carnivora > Herpestidae > Helogale > Helogale parvula. Next base: position 8,748 of record PJEM01019387.1, read on the forward strand.
AGAGAGAGAGACAGCATTAGCAGGGGAGGGTCAGAGAGAGAGGAAGACACAGAATCCAAGCAGGCTCCAGGCCCTGAGCTAGCCGTCAGCACTGAGCCTGACACGGGGCTCGAACCCACGAACTGTGAAATCATGACCTGAGCTGAAGCCGGATGCTCAACCGACTAAGCCACCCAGGTGCCCCTACCTTTCTTTCTTTTCCTCTTTCTTTCTTTTGCTTAAGAAATAAATATCTGTTATTCATTAATCTCAACATGTCTGTGGGTCAGGAACTCAGAAGAAGCTTAGCTGGATGGTTCTGGGTTAAAGTCTCTGATGGGGTTGCTGTGTAGCTATTGGCTAGAGCTGTTAACAATAGGAGGCTTGAGTTGGGCTGCAAGATCTGTTCTCAAGGTGGCCTACTCATTTGGATGGCAAATGGATGCTGGCTATAGGCATGGGGCGTGAGGTTCTCACTACATAGGCCTCTTCATCACACTGCTTTTTTAAAAAAAATTGAGATACAATTGACATATATAACATTATATTAGTTTCAGGTATACAACATAATGATTTGGTATTTGTACACATTGTGAAATGACCACCACAATAAGTCTGTTAACACCCATCACCACACATAGTCACACATTTTTTTCTTTTTTTTTAATTATTTTTTTAACACTTATTTATTATTGAGAGACAGAGAGAGACAGAGCATGAGCATGGGAGGGGCACAGAGAGTGGGAGACACAGAATCCGAAGCAGGCTCCAGGCTTTGAGCTGTCAGCACAGAGCCAGACGTGGGGCTCAAACTCACAAACCACGAGTTCATGACCTCGGCCAAAGTTGGATGCTTAATCAACTGAGCCACCCGGGCACCCTACACATTTATTTTCTTGTGATGAGAACTTTTTAGATCTACTTTCTTAGCAACTTTCAAATATGCAGTATAGAATTGACTATAGTCACCATGCTGTATATATATTCCCCACTCAGTGCTTTTAAGACAAGAGAGAATAGCAATAACAATACAACTTTCTAGCACTTAATGAGCAGACACTATGTGCCTGGGATTGTGCCAAGCACTTAGATGCTCCACATCCTTTCATCCCCGTGAGAATTCTGTGTGGAAGTCACTGCCATGTCTCCATTTCACAAGTAAGGAAACTGAAGATCTGAAACTTTGTGCAACCTCTTCAAGGACAAACCCATAATAGTGAGAGGCAGCCTGGTCCAGAATCCAGTCAGTGATGGGAAAGCCAGGGTTCCCAGCCACCATGCCACACCTTGTGCCCTGTGAGATCCTGGCCTTGCTTTCCTTTTTAGCATTTTTCTTAATGTCTCTCAACATCCTCCATTTCCTTTCACATCTCTCTCTTACCTGCCAGGTAGTTCCATGGCAGTGCCCTAGGAATGTAATTATGGGAATGGCCACTGGTGATCCTCTTTGTTCTTACTGGAATCTCACAGAATCAGCCACAGAATAATGAGATTATCAAACTAAAGAGATCTCTATGCAAACGCTCTGAATCTGTGTCTCATGAGTGGCATGTATCACTAGTAGAGCTGCCTAGGACAGCATTACCTCCACGGTCTCGGGCCCCCGAGCTATCCCTCCACCACACCTGGCCACCAAAGGAAGACCCATCCAAGCTGGAAACTTCAGCAACCCAAGCCATATTGGGAATCTATTTCCTTGCTTATCTGGCAGAGTGCTCCCTTCTGGCCTCAGCTTGGGTCTATACTTCCACTCTGGGTCCTCAGTCCCTATTTGCCCTGAGTACTGGCTGAGGAAGTGTCTTTTTTCTCAAGACAGCTTCCTTGTCAGCCCAGGCTCAGGCGATGCTGCATGAATGCTGCCTGTTCCTATTTTCTCCGTTGCGAGCAGGAGAATCTCCAACACTCCAAAGAAGGCCCACTGTCTTCCTTGACCCCTTCTAGGGATCTTCCAGTCTTAGTTCAGGCTGATTCAGCTGGCAAAAAGCAAACCATGAGGCAGGAGAGTAAGGAAAAGGCCTCAATTGAGTCTTCTCACTCTAGAGGTATGCAAACCACCTGAGTGGACACCATCATCCACCAGAACTTTTTCAAAATAATTTTACTGAGACCATAACCTGGTGGTTTTTTAAAGTAACTGTGTCAAATAGTGCAACCACCAACCTCAATCCACTTTGGAACATTTTCATCACCCAAGGCAGATCCGTCATGCACATTTGCTGTTAATCCCCTAACCCCCACCCTGGGGAACCAGAAATCTAACTTCTGACTCTATAGCTTGTCTTTTTATGGAAGTTTCATATAAAAGGAATCATATACTGTACAGGTACCTGTGTCTGGCTACCTTCACTAACCATTAGGTTTTTGAGATTCCTCTGTAATTTGATCCCTTTTAATGCTGAATAGCTTTTCATTGTATGGCTATACCACGGTTTGTCCACTCACAAACTGATGAGCATTTAGGTAGTTTCCAATTTGGGGCTATTATGAATGATTCTGCTAGAAACATTTGTGTGCAAGTCCTTGTGTGGATCACTGGAACTCTTTTTAGACTTAATAGGCCTGTCTTTTCATTGTGGTTATTTTTTTTTTTCCTAGTCCTAACTGTCAAGTTCCTATAATTCTTTTGGACACGATCCTCTAGCCATTGGCTCATTTGGAGAGCAGAAAAGACTCAAAGTCCCTAAGCCAGTGAGTGATCACATCAATCACAGTTCAGATTACTAGCTTCATTTATTTACCCAAATTATCTCTGAAACTTCTTAGGACTCAGTTACCCACCTGGAGAAGGTGGGACCCTTCACAAATCTCCTGACACATATCTCTTCAGTGGATTGCTTTCCTTTTTAAAAGGGCTTTAACAAATTTCCTATTGATGGTCTTTCTGATTGTTTTCAAATGTTTATTATTACAAAAACCACTGCAGTGTGTAATCTTGCATAACCACATATACTACATGGTTGTAAGTTATAGGTACAGTATGTCTATGGAATAAATTCCTCAGAGTAGAATTTTTGAGTCAAAGGGATATGTTCTTATAATTTGGATAGGTATTGCCAAATGTTTCCTCAATGTGTGACAATGTATGCATATTTCCTTATACACTCATTAGCTTTTGGAATCCCAACTGTGTTTTTAAAAAAATAATTGAAAATATTGTTTTTTAATCTGAGCTAACCTAACAGGTATAAGATAGTATCTCAGCCTGATTTGAATTGTATTTCTCTTTTGATGAGTGAAGTTGACCATATTTTTGTACATCTAAAAGCCAATTTTGTTTCTTTTGTGAATGCTCTGTTTCTATCATTTTCCCCATTTTTCTATTGTACTTTCAGTCTTTTCCTTATTGCTCCACGGGACAGTTAACCCTTTGTTTTGATAGAAGTTGCAAATATTTTGTTTCTTTTCACTTCGGTAGTTTTGCCAAACAATCTATTTATTACTTATTTATTCATTTGTTTGTTTGTTTATTATTGTGGTAAAATATACATGACATAAAATATACCATTTTAACCATTTTTAAGTGTACAATCCAGTGGCATTAAGTATAGTCACCATGTTGTACAACCATCAACATTATACATTTCCAGAACAGAAATCCAAAATAGAAACTCTGTACCCATTAAATAACAACTCCCCTTTCCTCCCTCTGCCCCCTACTCCTGGCCCTGGTAACCACTATTTCCATTTTATTTTTCTGTGAATTTAACTACTCTAGGTATCTCTTATAAGTGGAATCAGCCATTTAAAAAAAAGGGGTGGGGGGAATGCCTGGGTGGCTCGGTCGGTTAAGCGTCTGACTTCAACCTAAGTTATGATCTCATGATTGGTGAGTTGGAGCCCTGTGTTGGGCTCTGTGCTGACAGCTCAGAGCCTGGATCCTGCTTTAGATTCTCTGTCTCCCTCTCTCTCTCTACCCCTCCCCTACTTGCACTCTGTCTCTTTCTTTCTCAAAAAATAAACATTAAAACAAAAATTTTTTTAAAGTAGAATCAGACAGTACTTGTCCTTTTGTGACTGGCTTATTTCAGTTAGCATAATGTCTTCAAAGTTCATCCATATTGTAGCATGTGTCAGAATTTCCTTCCTTTTTAAAGCTGAATAACATTCCATTGTATGTATATGCCACATTTTGCTTATCAGTTCATCAGAATTTTATTTTAATGTGGAAAAATCTATTTTTTAAATGGGTTCTAATATTTAGGCTAATCAAGGGTATAAAAATTATTCTCTAGTTTCTTCTACTACATTTATGGTTTAAATTTTTTTTAATTTTACATTTGCAGCTTTGAATCAGCTATAATTTATTCTAGTTGAAATTGAGAGGTTTACATCTAACAAAAGAAGAAAGTCATTTTGAAGATTGGGTTCCTCAAGACACAGATTCTGGGACAGAGATTTGTATGCAAGAAGTTTGATGGGGAGTGCTTTCTGAAATTGTATCTGTAAGGGAGTGAAGGAAGCAAAACTGGACAGAGAGAAAAGTTGAACTGAGATGCAGTGGCAACAAACCTTTAGCTGACTCCATGAGCTCTGGACCTGGAATGGTTGCAGAATTGTCTTAAGTTGAGCAAAGAGGTCCGGGCATTTGCACACCTGCGTCAACCAGTCCTTGGATATTACGACTCTAAGAATATAATTTTGGATGAGGCAGTCCCCTTCAGCTGACTTCAATTCCTAGGGAGGGACTCACCCAGGAGCCTCTGTGAACAGCACTCCCAGGAGCCGTGAGAATTGGTGCCTTGGCCCTGAAGCGGGCATATGGATGGTGTAACACAGAGTCCGCTACACTGACTTCCTAACACCACATAGTAACTAATGCATCTCTTTGCTCACTTTATTCTATACAAATACCCATACGTGTTTGGTTCTATTCCTGTACTGCTCTATTCTGCTCCATTGATCTCTTTTTTCATACATCAGTAGAAACTGTTTTAAAAATTACGGTCTTACAATGTATTTTAACACATGCTAGGGCTAGTCCCTTCTCATTAAATTTTTCAAAAATTTTCCTGGTTATTCTTGCTTGTTGATCTTTCTATATAAACTTTAGATCAGCTTGCAAATTAAATTTGGATAGAGGAGGATGACTGGATGAAATTTATAGATTAATTTAGAGAAAACAAACATATTTATACTGTTGAGTCAGCATCCTCTCCAGGAATGTTTTGACTTTTGTTTGTTAAAATTGTCTTTCATTTTCCTCATTGGTGTTCTAAAATTTTCTTTCTATGGGTATTATGCATCTACTATTATTTAATTTATACCTATTTTATCCTTAAAAATTTTTTTATAAGTGGGGTCTTTTCTGTAGATTCCTGACTGATTGTTAGTATAGATGAAGATTAATTATTTCTGTACATTAGTTTTTTTCTGTATATTAATTTTGAATGCAACCACCTTACTATATTGTTTTGCTGTGTATGGTAGTTGTTTAGTTGATACTCCTAGGGTTTTCAGATATGCAGTTTTATCACTTTTAGATAATGACATTTTTGTCTCCTATTTTTTCAGCTTTTCAGCCTCTAATTTCTTTAATAAGCAGAAGTACAAGATATGTTAAAACATTAGAACCCTGAAACACATAATTCACAACAGGAGAAGAAAGCCATTGTGTACTTTTACAGCTGTGGTAACCATACTGTTATAATTATATATTGTAGTTATAATCTTGTAAGTGGCTGTCTCCATTGTAAATTATGTCTTTCCTGAGGGCTTAGTGCCTCAGTAAATGTCTGTTGAAAAAATTAAAGAAAAAACAATAATCCAATAACCACAAACCAAAAATCAATAATCCTAAACAAGTAAAATAACTATCATTTACAAAGGATCTATTAATGTCAACTAACCCTATTTTTCTGAAACTTTAAACCGTGGAACATAAAATAATGGTTTTATTGTTTTTTGTTTTTTTTAAATCTGGACACCATATCTCCTTGACCTACTTCTCTCTTCTGTCAACAAAGTGTCTGCTTCAGAAGCCTGATAACCTCTCTATCACCAAACACCCACTGGCCAAGACCAAGTGAGCCAGGCTGGTCAGTTCCAGGACCTTGGACACCCTGGAGAGTTGAAGACTTCAACCTTTAGGTATAGAGCAGATGTAATGTGAGTAATTCTGAAGAGTATAACAAAGACTGAAATCCTTCTGATCAGTTTCTGTATTTGGTGTCTGTCATTTTGAAACATATTTGAGAAAGAAAAGGTATCGAAATAGGTTCTGGCCTACTCTGAGGTCTCTCAATTTTTCTGGCGGTCTGAAATATTTTCAAAATAATACAAATAGTAACCGACTCAGCCAGAACTTGAGGTTACATTCACTGACTCCAAATCTAGTGCTCTCTCTAGTAGATTGCCATGTTGCTTCTACTTGAATTTTACTCACCAGAAACTGGTTCTGTTCTCTTCTATTTAGGTGAAGGTGGTGAGAGTGCCTCCTAATTTACAAAAGTAGTATCAGTATTCCTAGGAACATTAGCACACAAAAGGAAATCATAGTAACAATAAGCATTAAAATCTCAGCCAGAATTTGCAGGAAAGATACAAGATAATACAATAATGAAGACTATTTACATTTATTAAGCTACCAACAAATTCTGTGGTAATAGTTTCTAATGACAGAAGATTGTGCTGAAATGCTCCTTGATACAGCAGTATAAATGCTGTAATGTTTTTGGAAAGCTGTTTGGTAACAGATACCAAGAGACCTAAAGATAGATGTTCACTCCCTTTTACTCCATCATCCTACTGCTCAAAATTTATTAAAGAGTTAATTCAATTAAAAAGATAGTCATCTGAAAGAAGATATTAATTTTATGTAAGATGTGCTGTATAGTAAAAATAACCTCAAATGGCCAACAATAGAGGATGGTTTTTAAAAATTATGCTACATCATGGCAGTGTCTGGAGACACTGTTAATTGTCACATGTGGAGGGGGTGGAACATGCTACCATCATCTAGTGGGTGGAGACCAGAGATACTAGTAAATATCTGACAATTCACAGGACAGGCCCCCACATGAAAGGAAGTAGCCAATCCAAAATGTCAGTGATGCTGGGGTAGAGAACTCCTAGCATGGCTTAAAAGTGATGTATATGGCCATTTGTAGGAAAGTGGATGGACCTTGAGGGTGTCATGCTGAGCGAAGTAAGCCAGGCAGAGAAGGACAGATACCATATGTTTGCACTCATAAGTCTAACAGGAAAACAGGAGAGACCTAATGGAGAACACGGGGGAGCAGAGGAGGGAGAGAGAGTTGGGGAGAGAGAGGGATGTAAAACTTGAGAGACTATTGAATGCTGAAAATGAACTGAGGGTTGAAGGGG
>PJEM01019388.1:0-16076 GCA_004023845.1 Helogale parvula
TGGGAAAGCAATTAGGAAGTGAGAACCATGTGACAGGAGTGGTATTTTCTCCAACTAAAGTTTATTGTGTGTACAAAGGGGAAAATCACAACCCAACACAGTAACATTATGACCATTGTTTAAGTTGCCAAAAATAAGTACTGATAAGAAGTGTTTTTGTCACTAAAGTAAAAAAATAAGGGCAGCAAAGAATGCAGTCAGGTATGAGCAAAAGGACAAACATGGTCTGCAACTCAATGGGGAGCCCCCACCAAAAAAACATGTTTCTGGGAGAAAGATTGCAGCTCAAGCATTCCTCTAAAATTCATGTTTTCCCCAAAGTACAAGTTCTAAAGTCTCCTCCATTTTCTGATAAACTCCGAATTGTGGAAAACTTTTCACAAAGTGCATAAAGCAGGCAAGTTTTTGTTATTTAAGTGAAACAATTTAGAAATACCCTAGGTGGGTTTGCAAGAACAGAGAGGCAAACTCAGTGACTGGTCGGTATGTTCTTAATGCTGGATGATTGCAAAGAGACATTTGCCTTCAACAAGGTTGACAAAGTCCTGGTGAGAGTGGAAGCTGAAGACACCACCATTTGTCACTTTTATTGTACTCTTATTTTGAGTTAAATAAGAATCAAAATAAGTAGAATTGTGTTTCCTCTGAAAAAACAACATAATCCCTCTCCTGAGGAAAAGTTATTGCAGACCTCATTTCACTTTGGTCTCTGGCTATTGAGAAGATCATCCTTCATTTAAGTTCCAGCCCAACTAATTATAACAACCCAGAGAGCTAGAGAAGTATTTGAGGCTTTCTCCTCTAACACAGCTCCAGTTTTATTTTAAATATTATATAACAATCTATTTCATCACTTTCCAGTCACAGAAACTTCAAACACTGGAGTAATTTCTGATTCCCTTTTCACCCTTGATTCACTAGTGAGTCCTAGTCACCTCTGGCCCTCTCTCTCCCTTTCTACTGTCACAACACAACTATCTAATATCTATCTAACTTGATAGTCTCTCTTCCTTATTTCTCTGGTTCTCCATGAAATCTACTAAACATTGCTCTTTTCCAAGCTAGTAAGTGATCCTGTCATTTCTTAATTTAAAAGCTCTCCTTGTTGTTGTCAGAAAACAGTTGAGATCTTCTAGGCTGACATTCTGTTCTAGGCTTTTCTCTCTCTCTCTCTCTCTCTCTCTCTCTCTCTCTCTCTTTCACTGCACACTGTTTATGAATCTCTTGGTCTGTCCACCATTTTCTTTCTTCTCAAAACACCTATCACCATAACTGCTTGCTAAATCCTAACTTTATAACTGAAAATACCAACTCTTCTCTGATTTCCTATGATGGGAATAATTTCCTGCTTCCTAAAATGTCACAGGAAATTTTACTTTCCTTATTACTATTTGCATTATTATGTATTAGTATTAGTATATTATCTACACATAACAGATGTAGAGAAGCAAAGTACAGTGGTTAAAGAGTATAGTATTGGTGGGCTTGTTTTAGAATCTTGACTCTTGGGACCTGAGAAAGTTACTTAATCACCTTGGGTCTCAGTGTCCTCATTTGAAAAGTGAAAATAACAAAGGTATGTATCACACTGGGGTTTTAAAGGGGTTACATTAATTAATTAAATATTATATAAATACAACAGTTGAAACAGTATCTCATACATAGTAGTAACTGCTCAATAAATCATTATGGGTTCCAATAAAGGGGGTGCCTAATATTTAATTAACTCTGAAATCTTTTGTTTCCATTTTTCTTTGGAAATGCCTAACTCTTAATGATTAGCTGTAACTGAAATAGCATGTGAAGATACTTCTGGATTCAGCTCCAGGCTGAAAAGAGCTTGCATGTTGTCACAACTGTCCTTACAATGAGAAAAGCTTGGACAAACTGAAAGTCAATGACTTTTTAAAGACTTATCCAAGAACTGAGGTCACAAGGAAAATCATCACTCAGAAATATGAAGAGACACATTAGCATAGAGAGTCAAAGCAGAGTTCTATTCATTTGGAGGAGAAATCACTGAAGCCATAAAATGATAGAGACACTAAATAATAATTTTAATGATTATTGGAGGCTCAGTGTAAACAAGAATGAGGATGAAAAACATCTTGGAATAAAGACCTCAGCGGCTCCCCAACATTTTTATGGACTTAATCTCAAATAACCCTCTAAGGTTCTCAAAGTAAACATCCAAGAAAGATATTTTCTCTGGCAGAAGATTAAGCATAATACAATATACCTGGAACATTTGCTATATAACAAAAATCTACTCTAGAGGGAAAGTGTCTTTACCAGAACCTTATCTTAGTCAGAGAAAGGCATTCCCGGCATTTCAGGACCCTTTGGCCTTCCTGTTTCACCCAATGGGGTGAGAAACAGTCAACATAGTCTAGGGCTTCAGGGGAATCAGACAGGCACACTGTAGCCAGGGAGGGAAGTATGAGTAAGGAAGAAAACATCTTATACCACAAAGGAAATATTTGTGAGTCTTAGCCAGAAATCCAGGCCTACTTAAAGACAGAGAAGCAATTGTAAACTTAGAGAAATTTCCCCCTCCCCAATACCTTACCATGAACCAACAGGGCTCCAGTCTAAGAACAATAGACTAGAAATGAGAGGGTTGCAAGATGCAGACCCTCTCTGAGGAGGCAAATTTGGCAACCCTAAATCACTCAACAAGGACAATGGGGGAATTCTCAGCCTGTAGCACCTACAGTTCCAGCAAACATGACACACAGCTCAACTCCTCACATTAAAAGCCTATTTATTTGTATTTACTAACCAATACAACTTTTCTGGCTTTCAAAAAAAAATTAAAGTTAGGCCGAAAGGCAACAGAAAAACAAAAACAATCTGGAGAGACAAAGCTGTCAACAGAACTACACTCACAGTTGCCACAGATGTTGCAATAATCAGATAAGAAATTTAAATGAACTATGATTAATATGTTAAGGATTCTAATGGAAAAAAATACAGGGCAGTTGAGTTATATAAGCAGAAAGCTGAAAACAAAACTCTAAGAAAATACTAAAAGGAATGTTATATAAGTCAAAGATACTGCAACGAAAACAAAGACTATCTACATGGATTTATCAGTAGACTTAACACAATTAAGGAAATAATGAAGATAGGTCAATAAAAACTTCTACAACAAATGAAAAGAAATGAAAGCAAAAGAGACCATAACATCCAAGAACTGTAGGACAATTACAAAATGGTTAATGTATACAAAATTAAAATACCAAAAGGAGGAGAAAGAAAGGAAAAGAACTATATGAACTAATACAATAAGGACTAAGATCTTTCCCAGATTAACAGACACCAAACCACACATCCAGGAGGCTCAAAGAACACGAAGCAGGATTAAAACACCAACAACAGCAACAAGCAAAAACTCCATCACCTAGATGTATCATATTCAAACTGCAGAAAACCAAACACAGTGAATTTTGGGAAAAAATGATTAATATTGTAGTGGTTAGAGGGCTTGTAAATCCTAACATTAGAAAAACAAGGAGAAAAGTTATGTTTACAGCAAAACCTGCACACTGATATTGGGAAGCAACCAAGATGTTTTTCAGTGGGTTAATGGATAAGCTATGATACACTCAAACAATGAAATATTAATTAGCACTAAAAGTAATGAGGTAAGCCATAAAAAGATATGGAAGAACATAATATGCACATTATTAAGTGAAAAAAATCTGAAAAGACCATATACTGTGTCGTTCCAACTACATGGCATTCTGGAAAAAGTAAAACTATGGAGACAACAGAAAAATCAGTGGTTGCCATGGGATGGAGGCAGGGTGCAGGATAAACTGGCAGAGCACATGGGGTTTTTGGGTGATGAAAGTGTTCTGTGTGACATTATAATGTGAACACATATGTGATTATACATTTTTTAAACCCATAGGACATACAACATTTTTTAAACCCATAGGACATACAACATACAACCCAAATATAAATTGTGGACTTTGGATGAGAATGATATGTCAATGGGGACCCATCAATTATAATAAATATACCTCTCTAGTGGGGGACATTTATAATGGGAATGATATGCTTGTGTAGGGTCAGGGATCTATGGAAAATCTCTCTAATTCCTCTTAACTTTTCTGCAAATATAGTAATAAATAAAATCTTTTTAAAAGTTACCAGCAAAAGACTGGAGTGAAATATTTATAGTATTGAAAGAGAGAATAAAACACTAACTTATACTCCAATATCCAGATAAATTATCCTTTAAAAGTGAAAGAAAAACACTTTCTCATACAAACACAAACTAAGGGAATATGTCAACTTCCCCTTCAAGAAATATTAAAATATATTTATAAGACAGAAGAAAAAAGATATCAGAAATTCAGATCTATATAAATAAATAAATATTAGAGAAAAAATAAACATTTTACTAATTGATATAAAATCTAACTGTTTAAAATAGTTATAATATGATTATAGCATATTGACAAGTGAAATAAAAGATTCAATGTTATAAAGGACAGGAAAAAAGCAAGTTTTCTATTCAGGAATCTGCACCGCAGATGAAACAATACCTCATTATTTGAAATTAGATTTACATTTATTCAGAATGTAAATTGCAAGTGTTAAAGAAACTATCATTTAAGAAAATAAGAAAATTGATATGCTAAGAAGTAAATGAATCACACAAAAACCCATGAAATGCTCAATTAAAACCAGAGAAGGCATGAAAAAGGAGGAAAGATTTAAAAAAACAAATGTAATGAAAACGAAATATTTATAAGTAGAGATATTAATCTAGCTATATCAAAGATCACGTTAAATAAAAATGCTCTAAATACTTCAGGTAAAAGACAGTAATTGTCAGAGTGGATTTAAAAAAGAGATCCATATGTTGTCTGTAAGAAGCCCACTTTAAACATAAAGATTCTGGTTAATATTAAAGGGATGGAGAAAGATACACTGACATTAATCAAAAGAATTTCACACAAAACTGACATCAGAATAAGAAAGTTAATCAGGGATAAAAAGTGGCATTATATGTAACGATAGAAATGTTAGTTCTACAAGAAGACAAAGTAATCCCAGATGTGTATGCACTTAACAAGACAGCATCAAAATATATGAAGTAAAACTGAAAACTGAAAGAAAAGAGAAATACATAAGTCTGTTAAGAGACTTCAACATTCCTATCTCAATAAATAGGAGAAACTTATGCAGCAATTAGATGACAGAGAAAACTCAAATCTAAATAAAAAAACAATGTTTTATCAGTTGGTAATTTTTCAATTAGTTAAAAAATTTATGATCAAAGAAAGCACTAATCTATGACTTAAAATGTCTTAAATGTTTATAGAATTTGATATAATGATCATAATAATTTCATCATAAAATTACATAATTACATTAACTTTCAAAAGTTGAGTATTTAATTCAGCTAAGTTAAAAGGACTTTTCCAATACTCATTTCTGTTCAATATTAACTCTTCACTATGGGACTTCTTTAGTAATAATTCTTTACAAAGACTAGTAATGGAACAAGCTGAAAGATACATACTTGACTTTTGTCAAGCATCACTGTATTGGAATTCATGGTCTGCATCAGATCTATAATTTAAAAAATTCATCACTTCCCATTGCTGAGGTTTTAAGACTAATAAAAAAAAACCCTCATCTAAAACAGAATCTGACCCAATGTTTCTGTTATTACAAGCATGCAAGTATAAGAATGTATGTTACATCAGAATAAGCCTAACAAATTGAGAGGAAAATGAAGGCAGAATAGGAGAACCCTAGGCTTGCCTTGTCCCATGAATAAAATTAGATGATAACTATAAAATCATCATAAGTACCCCATAAATTACCTGGAGATGGAAGTAAAAAACTCCATAACTAGAGGGAAAGAAGAACCCACCTTGAAGAAGGTAGACAGTACAGAGACTTGGTTTCAGGGAGAAAGGATTCTGGTTCTTGTGGAGGGGAGGGAGCCATGGTTGCAGACAAGGGTCAGAAAGAGAGGAGCACGCAGGGGAATACACAAGGAGAACATTTCTCCATAGCCATTGGCTTAAAGAATAAAAAGGGCTGAATTTTATAAGTTTTTGCAACCTTATACTTGGAGTAGTAAAGGTCAGCAAACTTCACTGAGAAAGAGCCTGGAGGGCAGTGCACTGCTCTTGAAGAGAAGGCAGACAAACAACCCAGAGAGATACAGAGTGGAAACACTTATCTGAAGGCAGCCAGGGCACACAGTGGGAAATTATTTGCTCTTCTCAAGTGTCCCTGAAAAGCAGTGTTTTTGGAAATATCTCTCAGGGAACAAATGAGCTGGTTGGTGCTATTTCGCTCTGTCCCTCAGAATAAATACAGAGCCACCCGTGGGAAACAACATGGGCTGGACACTGGCTGCCTAACTTGCTTACACTAAGTCCTATCCTTTGGCACTCTGGTGGCCCTGCCCTTCTCAGCCACACTTGCCTCAGTCCCAGCGTGGTATGTACCCTCACCCGAAAGACCAACATAAACCCCTGCCCACATCATGTCTCCAGACCACAGACTTGTAGGGATCAATATCAGTGGAGGTGGGGACAGGTCTTATTTCACAAGCAAACCAGAGCACAACTAATTAAAACTCACCACATACAGGCCAGGGACCAATTACTTCCCACAGTAGGCCAGGGGATGACTGGCATGAAGGACAGAGTAGTCATAACACAACAGCAGAGTGCAAGTAACACACACTGGAGATACTCCCTGAAGTACCAGGCCCTGGGCACTATAAGACCTCTTCTTCAGAAGGCCATTCATTACTTTCAGGAGCAGGAAATACAACTGGCTGTGTTAACATAGAGAAGAAGGCTGAGATTTAGACAAAATGAGAGACAAAGGAATTTATCTCTAATGAAAGAACAAGATAAGACCATGACCAGATATATAAGCCAAACAGATGCAAGTAACATGCCTGATAAAGAACGTAAAGCAATGATCATATGGAAACACACCAGACTTGAGAAAAGAATGGAAGAATTCAACGAGACCCTTATTATAGAGATAAAAAGGTTTAAAAATCAATCAAAAAAGAAGAGTGCAATAAATGTAATTAGAATCATGCCTAATCCAATAAAGGTAGGCTGGAAGAAGCAGATGAATAAATTAATGATTTAGAAAATAAAGTAATGGAAAGTAATGATGCTGAAAAAAAAGAGAGAAAAAAGAATTATGCAACACAAAAAACTAGACTTAGGAAACTCAGTGACTCCATCAAAAATAATAATAATTGTATTATATGAGCCTCAGAAAAAGAAGAGAGAGAAAAGTGGGCCCAAAATTTATTTGAAAAAATAATAGCTGAAAACATCCCTAATCAGGGGAAAGAAACAGACATCCAGACTTAGGAAGGACAGAGAACTTCCATCAAAATCAACAAAAGCAGGCCAACACCAAGACATACGATACTTAAATTTCCAAAATATAGTGATAAAAAAATATTAAAAGCAACAAGGCAAAAGATGTCAGTAACTTAAAAGGGAAAACTTGTAATGCTACCAAGATATTTTTCAACAGAAACTTGGCAAGCCAGAAGGAAAAGGCATGCAAAGTGCTGAATAGGAAAAATTTGCAGCCAAGAATACTCTATCAAGCAAGGATATCATTTAGAATAAATGGAGAGATAAAGAGTTTCCCAGAAAAAAAAAAAAAACTAAAGGAATTTGTGACCACTAAACCAGCCCTACAAGAAATATTAAAGAGGAGTCTGAGTGGAAGGAAGGATAAAAAATGACAGTAGGGATGCCTGGGTGACTCACTTGGTTAAGTGTTTGACTTCAGCTCAGGTCATGATGTTGCTCCATCAAGCTCCACACTGGCCGTGCAGAGTCTGCTGGGGAGTCCTCTCTCTCTCTCTCTCTCTCTCTCTCTCTCTCTCTCTCTCTCTCTTCTCCACTTATGCTCTTTATCTCTAAATTAAAAAAAAACTTTTTAAAAGTTACCATATAAAGGCAGGAAACACAAAAACAGTAAAAAATAAATATCTCTGTAAAAAATCAGCCAAGGAACTCATAAAAAAGGAAATAAAATTTAGTAACACATATCTAAAACATAGGAGAAGAGGAGAAAAGTGTATGTTCATACTTAAACAACCATCAATTTAATATAGACCTATATTTACAGAAAAGGTTGTATAAACCTAATGGTAAACATATATCAAAAGCCACTAATAAACATGTAAAAAAATAAAGAAAATGAAATCCAAATGTATCACTAAAGAAAACCAGCACAATATGAATGAGAGAAAGACAAGAAAAGATCAGAGAACATCATCAGAAACAATCACAAAAAAGAAATAAAATGGCAATTAATACCTATCTAATAATAATTACTATGACTGTTAATGGACTCTATTCAAAAGATAGAGGGAGTCAGAATGGAGAAAATAAAAAAGATCCATCTGTATGCTGACTACAAGCACTCATTTTAGACCTAAAGATAACTGGAGATTGAAGGTGAGGAGATGGAAGGATATTATTATGCAGATGGACATTAAAAGAAAGCTGGAGTAGCAAAACATATATCAGACAAACTAGACTTTAAAGCAAAGATTGTAACAATAGAAAAAGAGGGCACTATATAATAATAAAAGGACAATCCAACAAAAAATATAAAAATTGTAAATATGCACTCAACATTAGGGCACCCGAATACATAAAACAATTAATAACAAACAGGAAATAATCAATAATAATACAATAATGGTAGAGGACTTCTTACACCAATGGGCAGATAATGTAAACAGAAAATCAACAATGACATAAAAGCTTTGAATGACACACTGGCTCAGATAAACTTAACAGGTGTATTCAGGACATTCCATCCTACAACAGCAGAATAAAACATTCTTTTCAACTGCACATGGGACATTCTCCAGAATAGATCATATATTGGGCACAAAATAGGTTTTAACAGCTGCAAGAAGAGTGAAGTTATACCATCTATGCATCTTTTCTGATCACAATGCTATGAAACTTGCAGTCAACCATAAGAAAATTCTGGAAAGACAACACATACATGGAAGTTAAATAGCATGCTACTAAAAAATGAAGGTCAATCAGGAAGTGAAAGAAGAAATAAAAAATATACATGGAAACAAATGAAAATTATAAGTTTCTAAAACCTTTCGCATGCAGCAAAACTGGTCCTAACAGGGATGTATATAGCAATACAGGCCTACCTCAGGAAGAAAGAAAATCTTAAATTAACAACCGAACTTTACACCTAAGAGAACTAGAAGAAAAATAACAAATGAAGTTTAAAGCCACCAGAAGGAAGGAAATGATAAAGATTAGAGAAGAAATAAATGCTATAGAAACAAACAAACAAAAAAACTCAAGTCAACAGATCAATGAAACTAGAAGTTGATTTTGGGGGGAAAATGAATAAAATTGATAAACTTCCACGCAGACTTATTGAAAAGAAAAAATAAGATACCCAAATAAATAAAAATGTTTAATGACAGAGGAGAAATAACAAACAACATCACATAAATATAGCAATTATAAGAGAATATTATGAAAAACTATATGCCAACAAATTAGGCAACCTAGAAGAAATGTATAAACTCCTAGAAATGTATAAATTACCAAAACTAAAACAGGAAGAAAAGAAAACTTGAACAGATCAATAACTAGCAATAAAATAGGATCAATAATTAAAACTTGCCCAGAAACAAAATTCCAGGACAAGATGGCTTCACCAGCAAATTCTACAGAACAGTTAAAGAAGAGTTAATACCTATTCTTCTCAAACTACTCCAAGTAATAGAAAATGAAGAAAAATTTCCAAATTCATTATATGAGACTATCATTACCCTAATACCAAAACCAGATTAAGACATAAAGGGAATTACAGCCACTATCTCTGGTAACATAGATGCAAAAATCCTCAACAAAACGCTAGCAAACCAAATCCAACAATACACTGAAACAATCATTCACCACGATTAAGTGGGATTTATTCCCAGGTTGCAAGGGTGGTTCAATATCCTCAAATTAATGTGATACATCACATTAATAAAAATAAATCATAAGGACCATATGATCATTTGCATAGATGCAGGGGGAAAAATCTGACAAAGTACAGTACCCATTCTTCAACAAAGTAGGTTTAGAGGGAACATACCTTGACATAATAAAGGCTATCTATGAAAATCCCACAGGTAGTATCACCCTCAATGGGGAAAAAGTGAGAACTTCTCCTCAATGGTCATGAATAAGACATGGATATCCACTTTTACCACAGTTATTTAACAATGGAAGCCCTAGCCACAGCAATCAGGCATCAAAAAGAAATAAAAGTCTTCCAAATAGGTAAAGAAGAAGTAAAACTTTCACTATTTGCAGATGGCATATACTATGTATAGAAACCCAAAAATATTCCACCAAAAACTGTTAGAACTGATATATAAATTCAGTAAAGTTACAGGGTACAAAATCAATGTACAGAATCTGTTGCATTTGTATACACCAGTAATAAAGAAGCAGAAAGAGAAATTAAGGTATCAATCCCATTACAATTGCACCAAAACCAATAAGATACCTAGGAATAACTTAACCAAAGAGTTGAAAGCTCTGTACTCTGAAAACCATAAACACTGTGAAAGAAACTGAAAATGACAAAAAGAAATAGAAAGGCATTCCATATTCATGGACTGAAAAAACAAATGTTGTTAAAATGTCTATATTATGCAATGCACTCTATAGATATAATGTGATTTCTTTCAAAACACCAACAACATTTTTCACTGAGCTAGAACAAAGAATCCTAAATTTTGCATGGAACCAAGAAAGAGCTCTAATAATCAAAGCAATCTTGAAATAAAAAGGTAAAGTGGGAGGCATCACAATTCTGGACTTCCAGTTATATTATGAAGCTATAGTAATCAAAACAACATGATGCCAGCATAAAAATACACAGAGATCAATAGAACAGAATACAAAACCCAGAAATGAACCCACAATTATATGGTCAATTAATCTTCCACAAAACCAATAAGATTAGCCAATGGGAAAAATATTTTTGTCTTTTGTTTGTCTCCAACAAATGATGTTGGGAAAACTGGACTGATACATATAAAAAAATGAAACTGGATCACTGTCTTTCGCCGTGCAAAAAAAAGAAATTCAAAATAGATTACAAACCCAAATGTGAGACCTAAAACCATAAAAATCCTAGAAGAGAACACTGGCAGTAACCTATTTGACATGAGCTTTACCAATTTCTAGACATCTGTCCTGAGGCAAAGGAACCAAAAGTAAAAATACACTATTGAGACTTCATAAAAAACAAAACAAACAAACACACACTTTTGCATAGCAAAAGAAACAACTAGCAAAATTAAAAGGAAAACTACAGAATGGAAGAAGAAATTTTCAAATGACATATTCAATAAATGGTGAATATCCAAAATATATTAAGAACTTATAAAACTCACCATGCCAAAAAAAAACATAATCCATTTAAAAAATAGGTAAAAGACATAAATAGTTAGTTTAAAAAAAAGACACACAGAGTGCCAATAGACACATGAAAAGATGCTCAATATCACTAACAATTAGGGAAATTAAAATCAAAAGTACAATGAAATATTATGTCACATCCGTCAGTATGGCTACAATCAACAACAGAGGAAACAACAGATATTGAAGAGAAAGAAGACCTCTCTTGCACTATTGATGGGAATGCAAACTGGTGCAGCTACTCCAGAAAACAGTATGGAGATTCCTCAAAAAGTTAAAAATAGAAGTACCCTATGATCCAGAAATTGCACTACTAGATATTTACACAAAGAATACAACAATACAATTAAAGGGATACGTGTACCTCAATGTTTGTAACAGCATTGTTATTTACAATACCCAAACTATGGAAACAGCTCAAGTGTCCAGCAACTGATGAATAAAGATGTGGTGTGTATATACACACACAGGGAATGTTTCTCAGCTGTAATGTGTGTGTGTGTGTGTGTGTGTGTGTGTGTATGTGTGTGTGTAAATGTTACTCTGCTGTAAAACAGAATCAAATCTTGCCATTTGCAAAACCATGGATGGACCTAGAGAGTATTATAGCAAGCAAAAAAAGGGGGAAATGTGAAATAAAGAAACAGACTCTCCACAATCAAAAACAAACTGATGGCTACATGAGGGGAGAAGGGTGGGGGTTGTGTTAAATTAGCAGTGAGGATTAAGTAGTGCATTTGTTGTGATGAGCACTGGGTGATGTATAGTAGTGTAGAATCACTATATTGTTCACTTGCAAGTAATATTATACTGTATGTTAACTAGAGGGAATTTAAATAAATCTTTAAAAAAATAATAAGCCTAACAAGTTGAGAACAGACATGATGCTCCTCACTGCTGGTCCTCTCAGAACAGATTGCATAATTCATAAGATGATGACCTAAGGTCCTAGTACCCTCAAAGTTCTCAGGAAATACACTACTTGACATAAGCTATTTATCAAAGATATTTACAGAACCCTGAAACTATGTGTTCTCTTCCACCATAACCATTTCCTTAATTCAGGATCAAAATATGTACATCATCTTCAATTCTACAGTCTCTGCCTGATTGCAATGGCTGCAATAACTGCAGTCAAACTTGAAAATATATAGATTTATCTGATGTTCTCCAGGTCTTGGTCACCCAAGGAAAGGAATGAGTCTAAAAGTATGGAATGTAGTTCACCTGGTACTTAAACATTACACAAGTCCTGTGTTCATATTCACATAAAGAACAACTGGATTTTTTGTTCTATCCCCAAATAATGAAAATCAATCAAAAATACTTTTTGACTTTCAACTCTCCCTCTCTCCCTTCCCTATCCCATTCCTTCCTTCCTTCCTTTTTTTCTCCTTTCTAAATAAATAAATTTGAAGTTACTTATGAATAGGTAACTTTTTTTTAATTTAAAGAAGAAGAATGATTCAGAATTCCTGTTCAGGTAGATCATTTAGTTGAATCAGTAGAGAACAAATTTTATGTCTGGATATTAGTGAAATTTTAAAGAATCACATTATATAAGGGAAAGGGAGTTAACCACAAATTCAAAATATACTTCATATAAGTTGATAGTTATTTACACTTATAAATGCATTGCCTTTCAGCTATAAATTCACCCTTTACTACTTGCTCTGTGAAAATAGACACAGACCCTGTCAATAATTATTTATAGCTGGCACAGTGTTAAGTGTTGTCAGTAGTGGGCATAGGAAAGAAACTAAGGATGGGACTTTATTTCCTAGTTTGAGTGTGCTTCTCTTAACTTTTTCTTCCTTTTGCCATACAGTGTACACTCAGAGCATATAGTCTTTTTGTGAGTTTGCAGCCCCAGTTCTGGCCTGCTTATCACCTCAATCTAATGCTGTCAATAAAGACACTGTCCACCCCAGCTCTCATGCTAACCATTTAATGACCAGTTCCTGATGCCTTGTCTCCCTCCATACACCCATCTATGTGCCTTGGTCTACCTGCACCCCATTAGTGTGTCTAAAACATCAACACAGATACTACATATCTCAGGTTCTCATATCACATATCCATTTAGCAGTGCTTGAAGCCCTGACGCTCTCTTCGGGCCTTCAAATCAGGCTTGGTCACCTACACCCAGAAGATTGTTTCCTGCCTAAAAATCCCAGCCAAGTTTTTGTTTTGTTTTGTTTTTGTTTTTGTTTTCCCATTGGACGAGCTTTCATCCAGGTCAACTCAGAGAATTTTACACCATCTGGTGAGCTACCACCACACCTCCTGGGAAGAAGTTCTGCTTCAGTTTGTTTCCTTGGATACTCTTTCTCAACCAAAACTTTTTGTTTCTGTGTTCTAAAGATTTTTTTAAGTATACTTATTTATGAGAGATAGAGATGCATGAGTGGGGAGGGACAGAGTGAGAGGGAGACACAGACTCTTAAAGAGGCTCCAGGCTTTGCAGTGTCAGCAGAGCCCAATGCAGGGCTTGAACCCACAAACCATGAGATCATGACCTGAGGCAAAGTCTGATGCTTAACTGACTGAGCCGCTAAGGTGCCCCTATTTGTTTGTTTTAATAAATTTTATTTTTTGGAACAGTTTTAGCTTTACAGCAAAACTGAGCAAAAATTACAGATATTTCCCATATTTCCTCTTCTTTCAGATATGATTTTAGAATTTTTTGATGGATCATGTTCTTTAAGAGGAACAGCATATGTTCTCTTTAATGAGCTCACCAATCTACTTAGTCAAATGGTATTCCCCAAAATGAGGCATTATATGGGCTGCATCATCTTGAGTTGTTAATACAAATAATTTTCCTTAGGCAGAATAACCTGCCCACACAGAATAAATATCTATTAAGCTCCTACTGGAAACAGGTATTTAGCAGCCAACACAAAACATATCCCTAACCTCCAAAACTCAGCAGGGCCACTTTTTTTTTTTAATATTGACTAAGTACACAGAAAGAGCAGTTTATAACCAACATGCATTGATAGACTTAACTCCCAATTGCATTCTGGCTTCATTAGCCCATCAGGGGAAGTGACTTGGTGTACATATTTCCAATTTTTATCTTTTCATGCTGTTAAAGTGACAACAGGGCACTTTTCCCAGATATTTTTTCAGTTCATCACTGAAGACCACGTGGTCTTCTGCATTCTATGACCTCTCCTCTTACACTGATTAAACAGATATATACTTGAGATTTACATTTCCAAGTAATAGCTGCATGACATTGATTCTACATTTTTATTATTTCTGTAACTCTTAGCTTTCTCATGTGTAAAAGGGGTGGCAGATGGAAATGGGTTCAGAATATGCTTCCCTGCATACTGACAGATAATACATGCATAAAAGAAGATTTGTCACTGCTCTCTGGCCACTGCATTGGTGCTGGGTGTGGTGTCAGCCCACAGAACTGAATGTACTATTTGCTGTGACTCAGCGGTGGCAGGACCCAGATGCACAGACATTAAGATTTACTAACTGGCATTTACTCCTCTTCCAAATTAATTACCTTGGGAGAATGGAGTGTTGCCTCTTAAAACTCTGAAAATCAGCCAACATTTTCAGACATTTCATACATCATTGTAGCAGCAGTGACATTTCCCTAATAATTTTTCTAGCTCCAATACTGTTACAAGTTGACATAAGTGTCAAAGATAAAAAGTACTAAGTTTTTTCAAAAATTTTTTGCCTTAAATGGTTTACTGGAATAAATCCACAGTGCAGCAAAATACATCTCATATATTGTGACCTGGGTATCTCTTTTTGCTTCACCTGTCCTCTATCAATAAGAATAAAAATAATAGTGATAATAATACTAATTAAGAGCACAGACTCAATAGCTATTGGGCTTGATTCAAATCTCAGGTAATAGGGCAGATGACCTCACTGGATTTCCTCAGCCAGATTTCCTCATATGTAAAAGGCATTGGGAAACACAGGGCCTCCCAGGGTCACTGTAAGTATCAGATGAAGTGATAATCGTAAGTGCTCAGAACAATGCCTGGCACACACTAAGTTCACCTACATAGTGTTACTGGTCAATTGAGGATTTGAATCCTCCAGCACTGAGCTCTGTGCTTAATATTAACCTCCAACACTTCCACCCCAGCCTGTGACTAGGTCTGAGCAGGGAAGAGGCCATGGCCTCCCAGAGACTCAGCATTTAAAAATAAAATCTTCCAACACCACCTGTTGAAGAGGCTGTCTTTTTTCCATTGGACACTCTTTCCTGCTTTGTCAAAGATTAATTGGCCATATACTTGTGGGTCCAGTTCTGGGTTCTCTATTCTATTCCATTGGTCTATGTGTCTGTTTTTGTGCCAATACCATACTGTCTTGATGATGACAGCTTTGTAGTAGAGGCTAAAGCAACATGTAGAAAAATGAAATTAGACCACTTCCTGACACCATGCACAAAAATAAACTCAAAATGGATAAAGGATCTGAATGTGAGACAGGAAACCATAAAAACCCTTGAGGAAAAGGCAGGAAATAGCCTCCTAGACCTCAATCGCAGCAATTTCTTCCTCAACACATCCCCAGAGGCCAGGGAATCAAGAACAA
>PJEM01019389.1:0-16066 GCA_004023845.1 Helogale parvula
TTATTGTCAAATTGGTTTCCATACAACAGCCAGTGCTCTTCCCCACAAGTGCCCTCCTCCATCACCACCACCTCTTTTCCCCCCTCCCCCTTCCCCTTCAGCCCTCGGTTCATTTTCAGTATTCAATAATCTCTCATGTTTTGCGTCCCTCTCTCTCCCCAACTCTCTTTCCCTCTTCCCCTTCCCCTGGTCCTCCATTAGGTTTCTCCTGTTCTCCTGTTAGACCTATGATGCAAACATATGGTATCTGTCCATCTCTGCCTGACTTATTTCGCTTAGCATGACACCCTCGAGGTCCATCCACTTTCCTCAAAATGGCCAGATTTCATTCTTTCTCATTGCCATGTAATGATCCATTGTATATATATACCACATCTTCTTGATCCATTCATCAGGTGTTGGACATTTTGGCTCTATCCATGATTTGACTATTGTTGACAGTGCTGCTATGAACTTTGGGGTACAAGTGCTCCTATGCATCAGCACTACTGTATCCCTTGGGTAAATCCCTAGCAGTGCTATTGCAGGGTCGTAGGGGAGTTCTATGGATACTTTTTTGAGGATTCTCTGGACTGTTTTCCAGAGCGGCTGCACCAGTTTACATTGCCACCAACATTGTAGGAGGGTGCCCGTCTCTCCACACCCTCGCCAGCATCTATAGTTTCTTGATTTGTTCATTTTAGCCACTCTGAATGGTTTAAGGTGGTATCTCAGTGTGGTTTTGATTTGTGTTTCCCTGATGATGAGTGATGTTGAGCATCATTTCCTGTGCCTGTAGGCCATCTGCATGTCCTCTTTGGAGAAGTGTCTGTTCATGTTTTCTGCTCATTTCTTCACTGTGTTATTTGTTTTTTTGGGTGTGGATTTTGGTGAGTTCCTTGTAGATTTTGGATACTAGCCCTTTATCTGATATGTCATTTGCAACTATCTTTTCCCATTCTGTCGGTTGCCTATTAGTTTTCTTGATTGTTTCCTTTGCAGTGCAGAAGCTTTTTATCTTAATGAAGTCCCAAGAGTTCAGTTTTGCTTTCATTTCCCCTGCCTTTGGGGATGTGTTGAGTAGGAAATTGCTGTGGGTGAGATCAAGGATGCTGTTTCCTACCTTCTCCTCGAGAGTTTAGATGGTTTCCTGTCTAGAATTCAGGTCCTTCAGCCATTTTGAGTTGATTTTTGTGTATGGTGGAAGAAAGTGGTCTAGTTTATTCTTCTGCATGTGGCTGTCCAGTCCTCCCAGCACCACCTGCTAAAGAGGCAGTCTTTTTTTCAATCGGATACTCTTTCCTGCCTTGTCAAAAATTAATTGGTCGTCCATTTGTGGGCCCATTTCTGGATTCTCTATTCTATTCCATCGGTCTATATGTCTCTTTTTGTGCCAGTACCACAGTGTCTTGATGATGACAGCTTTGTAGTAGAGGCTAAAGTCTGGGATTGTGATGCTCCCGTTTTAGATTTCATCTTCAATATGACTGTGGCTCTTCGGGGTCATTTGTGGTTCCATATGAATTTCAGGATCGTTTGTTTGTATCTTTGAGAAGAATGTTGGTGGAATTTTGGTCGGATTTGCATTGAATGTGTAGATTGCTTTGTGTAGTAATGACATTTTTACAATGTTTTTTCTTCCGATCCATGAACAGGGAATGTTTTTCCATTTCTTGGTATCTTCTTCAATCTCTTTCATAAGTTTTCTATAGCTTTCATCATATAGATCTTTTACATTCTTGGTTAGGTTTACTCATAGGTATTGGATAGTTTTTGGTGTAATCGTGAATGGGATCAGTTTCTTGATTTCTCTTTCCACTGCTTCATATTTGGTGTATAGGAATGCAACTGATTTCTGTCCTTGGTTTTGTACCCTGCCATCTCCGACAAGGAAGTGTCACTCCCTGTGGGAGCGGCCATAAAAACAAGATTAACCAGCTGCAGGCAAAGGAATGCAGTGTATTTTCCCGATCCAGGGACTGGAGACAGCTAGACTGGAGAGACTGAATTACAAACATCACTGCCTTAAGACAAGAAGTTGGTGTTAATTGTTCTGCCAGTCTGAGCTTTCTCACCGATCCCTTAGGCGCTCTGTTGATTCTGCGTTTTTCGGTTTCTGTTTCACTTTCTCCTTAATCCCTTGACTCTGTTTCCTAGCAACCGACTCAGATCAGCTTCCGGCCTCAAACCCTATTTCTCAACAAACAAAGGCTTGATCAGAAAGGCTTGTCTTGCCTTGACTCTCTGTGCTCCCTGCCCTGCCCTGTTCTTACTCCCTCAGGAACCTGGGATGATTTACTGCCCCGCCTGCCTGGGCAGAAACAGACAAGTGGCAACCAATGTCGGCTGAGTAAGAGGGATCTTGTGAAGAAACCATCAAAGAAAAAAAGAAGAAGAGAAAGAGGTAACGGCCAAGGTTAAAAGAGTTAAGGAGATGGCCACGCAGAATTAGCTGCTTGGTCCAGGGCTCAAGATAAGGAGACGGCCACGCTGTGGTCCAGTGCTCGAGTTAGTGATCAGTGAATTTAGGGCAGGAATTGAGCAAATGGTCTAAACAGAGACCCTCAGAACACAGGGAGTAAAGGTTAAGAAAAAGAAATTAAGTGTTTTCAGTGTTTTTCTAATGTCTCAGTCTTGTTTGTGAAACCTTTGTGGGAGGGAATGTTATAGCGCCTGTGTGTGTGTGTGAGTGAATGTGCAACTCGGTTTGGCATGCCACCGAGTTGAATTTGTGACTCCATGGGGAACATCCTTAAGATCCCCGAAATCCCACGGAGTCCGTGTCCGCCCAGTCTGCAATACCGTGGTGAAAAGCATATGGTCCATGGAGGTATTGGAATAGATTCCAATTGTAAGTCACAACGCTGAGTCCGCTACGGGTAAGCTTCACCTAAGCTCCTTCAGGACACGGCCTGACTGGCATCTGATTGGTCTCCTCGCTGGAAAGGGCACCCCACCCTTTGTTGGTCTTTGCGTCACTGTATTATAAGAAATAAGGGATAAGAAATAATGGATGGGCAATAGAGAGTCTGTTCTACTTGTTTTGGGTTGCTGCAAACCTCCCTGTAGAAATAGGCGGAGTTAGTGTGATGGATAAGTCAAAACTTGAAGCTTTGGGCCATAAAGAGTCTAAAGAAAGAGATCTCTTTATTGATATGAAGAATGTAAATTAAGTTTTGAGTCATATGGAGTCTAAAGAGGACTCTATATAGATTTTCTTCCACCCTGAAGATGGCGCCAGTGATCTCTAAGAGTCACCTGTCTAAACCTCGGGATATAAGCTAGTTCATCATCTAAATTGTAAATGCACATGTGCTTTTTGTCTGAGGTATCCAGTGGAAGGCTGGACTCAGCACTACTTCCCACCCCGGGACCGCACCAAGACGTCAATCAGCCCTTTAGTAAATCTGTGTTAAGTGAGGGCTTCTCCCTTGTTCATTTCCCAGGTTGATGGCTATAACTGGAACTAAATATTGTTGGTCTACCTCGGGAAAGAGACCTGAAAGAATTTTTCTCAGCAGCTGCCGGGAAACTCATTTTGTTTTGGGAAAGGATTCTTTCTCTTCTCTGGACTGACATAGATTGCCTAAATTCTACTGGTCAAAACTAAATAAAACCAAAATAAAGCCTCAAACCTGCTCCTCTATCAAAGCTGACAAGATTCTAAACTGGAAATTCTATTCTGCCCCCTGGGGAGCTCTCCTGGCTCTCCCTTCCCCCACCTGAGGGCTAAGGAAGTGTATTTTCCCGATCCAGGGACTGGAGACAGCTAGACTGGAGAGACTGAATTACAAAGATCACCGCCTTAAAAAAAGAAGTTGGTGTTAATCTTTCTGCCAGTCTGAGCTTTCTCACCCATCCCTTAGGCTGTCTGTTGATTCTGCATTTTTCCAGTCTGAGCTTTCTCACCGATCCCTTAGGCACTCTGTTGATTCTGCCTTTTTCGGTTTCTGTTTCACTTTCTCCTTAATCCCTTGACTCTGTTTCCTAGCAACTGACACAGGTCAGCTTCCTGCCTCAAACCCTATTTCTCAACAAACAAAGGCTTGATCAGAAATGCTTGTCTTGCCTTGACTCTCTGTGCTCCCTGCCCTGCCCTGTTCTTACTCCCTCCCTTAGGAACCCAGGATGATTTACTGCCCAGCTGGCTGGGGCTGAAACAGACAGGATCACTTTCTTGATTTCTCTTTCCACTGCTTCATATTTGGTGCATAGGAATGCAACTGATTTCTGTACATTGATTTTGTACCCTTCAACTTTACTGAATTTATTGAGCAGTTCTAGAAGGCTTGTGATGGAGTCTGCTGTGTTTTCAATGTGGAGTATCATGTCTTCTGCGAAAATGGAAAGTTTGACCTCTTCTTAGCCAATCCTTTTGTTGTCTGATTACTGATGCTAGGACTTGCAGCACTATGTTAAACAACAGTGTTGAGGGTGGAAACTTCCTCGTGTTACTGCTCTCAGGGGGAAAGCTCTCAGTTTTTCCCCATTGAGGATGATCTTAGCTGTGGCTTTTCATAAACTGCTTTTATAATGTTTAGGTAAGTGCCTTCTATTATGACTTTCTCAAGGGTTCTTATTAAGAACAAGTGCTGTATTTTGTCAAATGCTTTTCCTGCATCTATCGACAGAATCATATGGTTTTTATCCTTTCTTTTGTTAATGTCATGGATCACATGGATGGATTTGCAAATATTGAACCAGCCCTGTAACCCAGGAATGAATCCCACTTGATCATGATGGATAATTTTTTTTTTAATATGCTCTTGAATTCGATTTGCCAGTATCTTGTTGAGTATGTTTGCATCTGTATTCATTAAGGATATTGGTCTCTAGTTATCTTTTTGTGCTGGGTCTCTGCCTGGTTTGGGTATCATGGTGATGCTGGCTTCGTAGAATGAGTTTGAAGTTTTCCTTCTATTTCTATTTTTTGGAATAGTTTGAGAAGAATGGGTATGAGCTCTGCTTTAAATGTCTGGTAGGTTTCCCCTGGGAAGCCATCTGGCCCTGGGCTCTTAATCGTTGGGAGATTTTTGATACCAGGTTGGATTTCCTCACTGGTTATCAGTCTATTCATGCTTTCTATCTCTTCCCGTTTGAATGTTGGCAGTGCATGTGCATTCAGGAATTTGTCCATTTCTTCTAGGTTGTCCTGTTTGTTAGCATATAATTTTTCATAGTAGTCTCTGATAATTGCTTGTATTTCTAAGGGATTGGTTGTAATAGATCCTTTTTCATTCATGATTTTTTCTATCTGGGTGCTCTCTCTTTTCGTTCTGAGGAGCCTGGCTAGGGGTTTATCGATTTTGTTTATTTTTTCAAAGAACCAACTCTTGGTTTCATTGATCTGCTCTACTGTTCTTTTGGATTCTATATTGTTTATTTCTGCCCTGATTTTTATGATTTCTTTTCTTCTACTGGGTTTGGGGTGCTCTTGCTGCTTCCCTTCTAGTTCCAGAGGGGTTGTGTTAGACTTTGATTTTGTGCCTTTTGTAGTTTGTTGAAATAGGCCTGTATTGCAATATACTTTCCTCCTAGGACTGCCTTTGCTGCATCCCAGAGATATTAGATTGTTGTATTTCACTTTCATGGATTTCCATATATTTTTTTATTTCTTCTCTAATTGCCTGATTAGCCCAATCATTCTTGAATAAGGTGGTTTTTAACCTCCACATCTTTGGAGGCTTTCCAGACTTTTTCCTGTGATTGATTTCAAGTTTCATAGCATTGTGATCTGAAAGAGTGCATGGTATGATCTCTATTCGTTTATACTTATGGAGGGCTGCTTTATGTCCCAGTATGTGATCCATCGTGTGGAATATGCCATGTGCACTCGAAAAGATGGTGAATTTTCTAAATTCAGGATGCAGAGTTCTAAATATTTCTATCAATTCCATCTGTTCCAATGTGTCGTTCAGGTCCAATGTTTATTTAGTGATTTTCTGTCTGGTTGATCTATCCATTGCTGTCAGTGGAGAGTTAAAGTCCCCTGCAATTAGCACATTCTAATCAATAAAATTGTTTCTGTCTGTGATTGTTTTCTGTATTTGGGTGCTCCTCAGTTTGGCACATTGATATTTATATTTGTAAGCTCTTCTAGATGGAGAGACTCTGTAATTATTATATAATGTCCTTCTTCATCTCTTGTTACTACCTTTACTTTAAAGTCCAGATTGTCTGATATAAGTATGGCTACTCCGCCTTTCTTTTGGCTTCCAGGCACATGATAGATATTTCTCCATTCCTTTACTTTCAATTCTTGTGGTTGAGGTCAAGGATCATCAAGACAGTATGGTATTGGCACAAAAACAGACACATAGACCGATGGAATAGAATAGAGAGTCCAGAACTGGTCCCACAAGTGGATGGCCAATTAATTTTTGACAAAACAGGATAGAGTATCTGATTGAAAAAGGACTGCCTCTTTAGCAGGTGGTGCTGGGAGAACTGGACAGCCACATGCAGAAGAATAAACTAGACCACTTTCTTCCACCATACACAAAAATCAACTCAAAATGGCTGAAGGACCTGAATGTGAGACAGGAAACCATCAAAACCCTCGAGGAGTAAGTAGGAAACAACCATCTTGACCTCAACGCGTGGCTGGCTTCTGAACCAGGATCTCTTAGGGGGAGGGGACAGTTTCTCTTGGTGCCTGCTGGGATTTGCGCTGCCGCTGCCTAAGGAGAGGTGCTCAGCAGGAGGCGAAGTGCAGCCCTTACAGTCTCCACCACCAACTCCCAGCACTCAGCCAGGATTGGGATCACGTTGGGGGAGGGATCAGTTTCTCTTGGCGCCCGCCAGGATTTGCGCTGCTGCTGCCAAAGGTGCCAGGCATTGTCTGGAAATGAGGTGCGCGCTCCTGTAGGGGGAGCGTACTCCCCACCTCCACTGCAGCCAACTCCCTGCTGGGACTTGTAGGGGTGGGGGCTAGTTTTTCCCTGTTGGCACCCGGGATTCAGGATTCGCGCTGCCAATGCTTGGAGTGAGATGCGCCGTGGAAATAGGTATGTGCTCCCACTCTGGAAGCCTAGGTTGAAGTGAACGCCCCTGTCGCTGCTGCCCCGGATGCCCGACTCCCTGCTGGGATGGCTCAGTGCTGGAAGCTGTTCTTTCCCTTGTGCCACCCAGGTTCAGGATTTGGGCTACCCAGCAGATATATACGGAGTGAGAGTTTTTCTCTCTGAGCGGGGTTAAACGTTCTTTCTCTTCTCCAAGGACAGTACTATGAGCATGTTCAGTTTCTCTGTTTCTTCCCTTTGTCTCTAGGGCTCCACGTGCTTGCCCTGTGTTAGACTGGGGCTCCCGCCTCCCCAGCTCATCTCGGGCTGGCCCGTTGTCCAATCTCCCGAGTTTGCACTCACTCACTCAGGCATCTTTGAGGTTGTCTTCTTTCTGGAGTCTGTATTTTCTCCTTCTGCTATTTTTTTTAATGTTATTTATTTATTTATTTTTTGAGAGACAGAGAGAGACAGCATGAGTAGGGGAGGGTCAGAGACAGAGGGAGATACAGAATCCAGAGCAAGCTCCAGGCTCTGAGCTAGCTGTCAGCACAGATCCTGATGCGGGGCTCAAACCCATGAACCATGAGGTCATGACCTGAGCCAAAGCCAGACGCTTAACCGACTGAGGCACTCAGGTGCCCCTCTCCTTCTGCTCTTGCAGGTGGGAGTAATGTCCTTCTCTGTTCGATAGATGTGGCAGACGAAATTTACGGCACTCCCTTCTTCTCTGCCATCTTGGCTCCTCCCCTGATCCAGAAAGGAACCTTTTAAAAAGTTTCCTGCCTGGCATGACAAATACTTCTTTGCCCAACATTTATTCTTTCCATTTTCCTGTGAATATACTTCCCCCTCTTTGATAATCCAAATCTCTACACCTCTCCATAAGTCACAATGGCACCTGAGCATCATTTGCCTGATGCTCATCTTGTTGATGTTCCTATACTTAAGCCTTTTTTTCTCTTATGAATCTCTCTGATCATAGTCTGATTACTAGGCCAGCAAAAGAATTGAGAACTGATGAAGAAAAATTGTTTCTTGTCCTACACCTTCATTGTGTTGTTGAGAAGTGACCTTGGTGCTTCAGAGCCACAGGAAACTGAAGAGACAGAATTTGGGATAAAGAGGAACAATAGCTTTCTTGCTTTACCAGACGGAGGGGTCTGAGGCAGGTTAGCGCCTTCAGAACTGCAAGGCCACCCAGAGGAAGGGGCTGGGGGTTTGTAGAGAAATACAGGATCCACCTGGTTTGGACAGGAATTGTTTGTGCTGCCAGTCCTGCTTATCTGGTTTTCTGGGTGGGACTGGGTACCTCATTAAAGAAAAAAAAGACTAAGAGTTCTGTCTGAGAGGCTCAGCCTGTTAAGTATCCCACTTCTGCTCAGGTGATGTGAGGACAGTCCCTTTGTTCCTGCCTTGCATCTGGCTCTCTGCTGTCAGCATGGAGCCTGCTTTGGATCCTCTGTCCTCCTCTCTCTGCTCTTCCTCTGCTTTCGCGCTCTCTCCGTATCTTTTCCTCGGTGTCAAAATAAGTACAATTAAAAAAAATTAAGTGGGGTCGTTGCCTCAAAGGAAAACAAGGTTACTTAGGTTAATATCAACTCATCCGTATTTAAATGCAGTCGTTTTGATTTTTGTTCTACTTTGTAATTTTAAGCAATTTTAATTTTAGTCACCATGAAAACCTGTAGGACGACGATTTCATATGCTATTGTGAGAAACCATTCAAGATTTACTAGAATCACAACAAAAGAGGACAGAACACACAGAAAATTAAAAAAAGAACCTCCTAAAACGACAGGATAACACCACATTCCAGTGAAAATAATGAGTACTTAGGTTACAATTTTCATGTATTGTCGATGGGAGCTTTACAAAGTACCCTCTAGGGGTGCCTGGGTGGCTCCATTGCTTGGGCACCGACTTTGGCTCAGGTCATGTCCTCGCAGCTCAGGAGTTGGAGCCCCTGTCAGACTCTGTGCAGACAGCTCAGAGACCTGAGCGTTCTTCAGCTTCTCTGTCTCCCTTTCTGCCCCTCCGCTGCTCATGCACTCTCTCTCTTTCTCACTCTTGCTCTCTCTGACAGAAATAATACTTTTTTAATATCTTAAATATTGTATTTATTTTTGATACAGAGAGAGACAGAGCATGAGAGGCGGAGGGACAGAAAGAAAAGGACACACAGAATCGGAGGCAGGCTCCAGGCTCTGAGCTGGCTGTCAGCACAGAGCCTGACGCAGGGCTCGAACCCACGTACGTGAGATTTGACCTGAGCTGAAGTCGGAGGCTTAACCGACTGAGCCACCTAGTCGCCCAATAATTTT
The DNA here is from genome assembly GCA_004023845.1 of Helogale parvula. Lineage (NCBI taxonomy): Eukaryota > Metazoa > Chordata > Mammalia > Carnivora > Herpestidae > Helogale > Helogale parvula. Next base: position 9,305 of record PJEM01019389.1, read on the forward strand.
TAAAAAAGGCAATCTATTTGGAAAACTATTTGGCAGTAACCTAGGAAAATAAACTTTCTTGCAGAAGGGCAGCAGTTTGTCACCTCAAATTATGTCTCTTTGCCATAAGGATTATTTTCAACTAACAAAGGAAAAACTCTGAGACCCAGGACAAGTTTCTTTTGTAAGAGGCATTTGCATGTATGAGAGAAAGTTCCATGTGGAAGGGTGTCTCCCTCTGTGTAGCAGGAAGAGGGAGAATGTGTGAATCTCCAGAAACTCTGACTATGGAGAAGGCCTGGATTTTAATCTGGGCAACAACCAGGGGAACCTCAGTTGCTGTGCTAGTTCACGTACCCCAGTGCTTCCCAGGAGGATCTCTGTTGAGTTTCCAGAAGGATCCTTGCTGCCGCCCTCCCCCTCAGATCCCCTCAGGTGGGTGGGTGGATACAACAGTGTTGTTTGAGTGAAGTGTTCCAGGGGATCCTGTGCAGGATTTTTTCACCTCATCCCAAGGAATTCCCCGACTCCCTGCTTCCAAGAAGGAAGAACCAGACCCAAAATGAGCAACACGCCAAAGTTGATTAGAGTATAAGAGAGGGAGATTGTAGAAAAGCTCTGTGTACCGAGAGGGGGCATTAGAGGGTTAACATCCGAGACAGTAGGCAAGGATCTTGGTTTTATGAGGTTCAGGTCTCTCCCACCCTTTTTACCCTCCCCCTTGTTCCTCCTCAAGTCCTCTGTTATTGGCCTAATAACTGTATGTGTCAGGATTCCACTCCTGATCGTCTCATTTCAAGTGTATGAGGGGTGGTCTAAGGCCAGTCAGTTCCCTGTGAGTCTTAGGTTTTATGATCTACTACTAATTTTTGGTTAGCTCTTTAATCAAATTCCTGAGGGAAACCTGAGGGGCAGTAGGTGGTGTCTGTCAAATATTTAAGAGGAACCTTACACCTGAGCAGGTTTGCTGTGACCAGACACTCCCAGCAGTCTTCTAAATGCTTCTCCCCACCCAGAGACCTCAGGTCCTGATCTTTCCCATTCTGCCTACTGAATCTTCTCCTTTTCTATCCTAATTCTATGTGTAGCACAGGGATAGGCAGTAAGGCTTCCCATTAATTGATGAGAGTTGAGAGGTGCTGGGGTGGCTCAGTCGTTTACCCACCTGACTTTGGCTCAGGTCATCATCCTAGGCTTTGTGTGTATGAGCACCGCATCGGGTGTGTGCTCAAGCTCAGAGCCTGGAGTAGGCTTCAGAATCTGACTGCCTGTCTCTCTACCCCTCCCCTGCTCATGCTCTGTCTCCCAAAAAAGAAATACATACTATAAAAACAACAACAACAACAAACCTATGAGAGTTGAGTGCAGGCTGTTCAACAAGGAGAGGTAGCAGGACTCCTGTAAAGGAGTTGGGAAGGTTGAGGTCCAAGTAGCCGCCGTTTTCTGTGCTCAAGCAGAGTTTGTGGGCTTCTGTGGGAAGGGAGGTGCCGGAGACCAGCTCCCACAGGTCCAGGGGTCCCTGAAGGATGGATGGTGTCAGCGAGAGGGAGTGAGATAGCTCAAGTTTCTTTGTGATCACCAGGCAGGCATCTCTGCTCTGTCTGATTCTCTAGCTTTATTTATAGTGAGAGATACAAGGAGGAGAAAGAGCAGGGTATGTTAGTAAATGATTTTTCATAAATAATTTTTTCAACTCAATTTTGCCGTTGGGGGATTCTGCAGAAGTTACAATTCTAATCTTAGTCGTAATGATTGTCAAGAAATAGCTACAGGCACTCATGCTATTATATGGGAAGGGCAGGTTTTTTTTAAGCGTACTTTTTTCCCCCATAGGATGCAGAAGAGCAAGATTTACAAAACCTCTGGTAAAGCCCTGAGAAAGTGGTCTTTAGCCATGAGGCAAACAGCATTCTTTAGTAAAGGTCAGTTTTACAGGAGTAAGGGTCATTAGGCTGTTTATAGCTCTAAGAGAAGGTCCCCAGAAAAACAGGATCCCCAGGAGACACAATGTCTGCTCTTACTGTCCCAAGACAAATGATACATTTTTGACATTTATCACAATAGGGACTTGCAACCACATCCAGGAGTACAAAAAAGTCACTTATCAGTTAACTGCTTGGCTAGGAGAAAAATTCTAGGTGGCTTGCCTTAGTCGCATTAGGGTCTATCAAGTTTGCTCATCTCTTCCCTGGCGATGTGCAATCACATTTCAGGGACAGGGTAGGGGGACAGGCCACTCCTGACACCAATAATCAGCAAAGCAGTCTGAGGTTTGGTGCCCAAGCAGAAATGATAGTTCCAAAAGGGTAAGTAGTGGTTGCTGCCTGGCGACAAGACACTTGGCACACGTGCCTTACCCTCCCCAGGAATTTTCACTCAACATTGAGTCCAAGGTGCCTCCCAACAGGGATAGCCCCTCCTCCCCAAAGCAGTGAAGGCAATCTCAGAGATGGATCTTCAAGTAGGAGCTCATAGTTTCTCAATTGTTCCTGTCAGGAAGGCTGGGAAGTTGTACCTTCTCTGCACATGAAAGTCCTGCCTGCAGGAGAGCAGTTTACCAGAGAAGAGACTGCTTTGCTGACTTTTCAGAAAACTTTCTCCTACTTGAGCTGGGATTTCTCCACAAAGATCTTCTGAGAAAGAAAATAGAGGAGAAGATGAAAGAAGAAATGGCCAGTTCTCAGGTAAGGCTTGTGCCCTGGCCGGAGGCCCTGTTGTTTTTTCTCTGAAAATTTCACGCATGTAGAAATTGCGGAGACCTGGGTGTCTCTGACAGTCGAGCATCGGACTCTCCATTTGAGTTCAGGCCATGATCCCAGGGACCCGTGATCCAGCCTTGAGTCGGGATTCCTGCTGCACTTGGAGCCTAGTGAAGATTCTCATTCTCTTCCTCTGTTTTTCTCCCTCAGTTTGCATTTTTTTCTTTCTCCCTCCCTCTTTCTCTCTTTCTCTCTGTGTCCTCCCCAAGGAATGAAACATAAAAACCTTGCAGGCAACCTGGCTCCATGAGTACCTGACAACATCCCTCATGACCTTGTAATAAGAGACCACGTGGCTGCACTGCATGTTTGTGTGTTACCATATCTGGGGGCACAACATATGTAAAAAACTATGCCAAGTGGTGTTCAGGGCTCAGTTCTTTGGGTACGAAACCAGCTGAGAGGAGCCAGAAGGAATAAAGTTGTTTCTTGGGAAGAAAAGCCTCAGTGTGAGAATCCTGCTACAAAAGAAATTTATACAAAAAAAAAAAAAAGATTTTTTTTTTTTTGCTTCTGATGGTTCTGCTTTATGCTTTCAGCTAATTTTTAAGCTTCTCAGAAATGATACTCAAGATCAGGTGTTCAGAACACTCCTCCTCTGTACCCCAGAGACTTCTCTCCCTTCTCTCCAACCTGGCTTCCATTGGGCAAGAACACTTGTCACTTTGAATTAAATTTCTGCACGTATTGAATATAGTCGCTTCGTGACGGGTTCAGATGGGCGGGTGTTGCATCCCAGTTTCCTGTTGCTGATGGAATCTGGTCCTGGGGTTGCACTCAAGGAGAACCGTTCCCGTTTGGGTCTGAAATCAACGCTTTCACTGCTCTGGGAGACTAGGATTACGAAAATGCACAAATACATACGATGGCTGTGAGGCACAGAATGCCCTAGAATGTTCCTGCTCCTTCGAATGTGGAAAGGATACTTGAAAATATTCTAGATACTACAAGACATGGAAACTCTATGTGATTGAAGGGTGTATAAATCCACTGTATCCTAAGGTTGTTTATATTCTGATTTAATGCTTGGGGATCTAAAGAACGCACTGGAAATCTGAGTCCGGAGGTGTGCCTGAGGCACTGCAATCAATTTGTTTCCTGTTATCTGTTATTATCTTATTTTACGGGGCTTTATGCTCTCTGCCATATTTCTCCCTTCTAATGTTCATATTTTCCTTCTAATCAGGTGAAATGATTTTAGGAAGATTCCCTGAGTGATTTCCAAACACCATTATATTTAAACTGAAATCTTCTTTCTCCCCGTTTCTCTTTCCCTCTAGTTTTTTTAAAGTTTATTTCTTTTGATAGAGACAGACTAGGAGCAGTGGAGTTGCAGGCAGAGTGCATGAATTCCAAGCAGGCTCCACAGGGTCAGTGCAGAGCCTGAATTCTGCGCTAACCTCCCAAAACCATGAGACCTTGACTCGAGCTGAAATCAAGAGTCAGATGGTTTACTGACTGAGCACCCAGGCACCCTGGTTTGGCCATTTCTGGTGAGGAGAACAAAGGCAAAAGAAATGTAGATAAAATTCAATTTTCTTACAACTTGCAACCCCCTGGGAAATACTGGAGACTGGCAAAGAGGATATGGCTCAAGGAATGTACAGCTGCTTTCAGGTTAATGCTTTTCGAGAGGCAAAAAGCTGGCTTCGCTTGACCATAGCCAGACTCTTAGGATCCACTGAATTTTCTTTTCCTATGAAAATCCCTTGGGAAACTTTTATGTCTACCCCACAGCTTAAAGTATATGATAAATGGTTCCTCACACTGCCACTCATTCTATCCACAGACCCTGTCCCTCTGCTTTAATAAGGTCAGCCTCGCTTAACCAAGAGGCCTCAAGAATACTTTCTTGAGCATTTATTTATTTTTGGCCCATCTGAGGTCACTTTTTGTGGGGCAATGAAGGTTCTCACTTCCATGTAGTAGTTGTAATGACCTCTGGGAGTAGAGGTTCTGAGTCATTCAGACCTTCATCTCATAGGTTTTTAGTTTCTTTGTAGTTATGATGCAGACATACTCTTGTTTGTACTTGTTTGTGTTTTCAGAAAGCGACGAATCACTTAATTAACAAGTTTGGGCACCTTAAAATCCTGAAGTACCAGAGAGCACAAATGATGATTGAAACAAGGCACTCGTTTCAATGAGGGGCGCCTGAGTGGCTCATTTCCTTTTGTCTTCCCTCAATTTCAGTGCAGATCATGATCTCGAGGCTCATAAGATAGAGCCCAATGTCAGGCTTCATGGTAACCTTAGGAAGGCTCTTGGCATTCTCTCTGACTCTCTTTTTTCCCTTTTCTGCGTGAGCAATCATTCTTTCTCAAAATAAACATTCTTTAAAATGACTTTCAAGGTGCCAGGTGACTTAGTTGGTTAAGATGGTTAAGTATCTGACCCAGGCACCACGCTTATTAAAACTGGCTTTTAGGGGCACCTTGATGGCTCAGTTGGTTAAGGCTCCAACATCGGCTCAGGTCAGATCACGTTTGTGGGTTCGAGCCCCGAGTCAGGCTCTGTGCTGACAGCTAGCTCAGAGCCTGGAGCCTGCTTTCGGTTCTGTGTCTCTGTCTCTCTCTCTGTCCCTCCTCCTCTCATGCTCTGTCTCTCTGTGTATCAAAAATAAATAAAACATTTTTTAAAAACCCGGTTTTTGTCACACTCATAATTTTCTATTCTATCACTTCTCATCTTATGTAACTACTTGCAAACGGTATGGATGTGGGCATGGAAGGTATAAAGGTAGATCGGTTTTCTGTGCACATTTTCTGAGCATCATTCTCAGGTTTGACACTGGTATGAACATTGATTTAGGGTCCGTTGGGTGTATTCACCTGTGTGTCCTTTTACAGGATGTGACTGTAGGTCAGTTTACCTGAGTTAAAATCTGATCTGAACCGGGTACCGGATGCTTGACAAAAGATTCACGAAAAGTAGAAGAATAATGTGTTCTCTGAGATTATTATAAGTTGTTTTCCATGACTTTATGAGAAACTGTTAGATGCTCTCTACTAACCAGGAAATGCTTTTAAACCTTGTTGCCTTTCTTGCTAGTCTAGTAGAACTTTTAACTGCTATGATCGCATTCAATTCCAAATCCTCCACCCATTCTTGTCATTGAATTCTTCCTCTTTGTTACTGAAATATGTATCCCTTGACTCAAAGACTACTGTCTTGATAGAAATGTGGACACAGAGCTTTTCCAGAACTCCTGAATAGAATCTGCATTTTAATAAGATCTCCATTGCACTGCTGTGAATTCTGATTCATGTTAGAATATGCTAAGTATATTTGTAACTCATCCAAACTTTGCATTGAGATAGAGACATCACATGACCCACTCAGTTGAGCTTCCAAGTTCAGCTCAGAACTAGATCTCTCAGTTTATGAGTTTGAGCCCTGTATTGGGCTCCGTGCTAACGGCTCAGAGTCTGGAGCCTGCTTTGGATTCTGTGTCTCCCTATCTCTCTGACTGTCTCCTGGTTCCGCCCTCTCTCTCTTGCTATAAAAAAAAAAGTGTGTGTGCCTGTGTTGATACCTTTAATTTATAAATTATCTTGAATAAACCAATATTCATTTCAGTTTGTACCTCAAAGTTAAAGAACATATTAGAACATAATACTGTGGGAGGCATCACAATCCCAGACTTTAGCCACTACTACAAAGCTGTCATCATCAAGACAGTATGGTATTGGCACAAAACCAGACACATAGACCAATGGAATAGAATAGAGGACCCAGAGCTGGGCCCACAAATGTATGGTCAATTAATTTTTGACAAAGCAGGAAAGAGTATCCAATGGAAAAAAGGCTGCCTCTTTAGCAGGTGGTGCTGGGAAAACTGGACAGCAACATGTAGAAGAATGAAAATAGACCAGTCTCTTACACCATACACAAAAATAAAATCAAAATGGCTGAAGGACCTGAATGTGAGACAGGAAACCATCAAAACCCTCAAGGAGAAAGTAGGGAAAAACCTCCTAGACCTCCACCGCAGCAATCTCCTACTTGACACATCCTCAAAGGC
>PJEM01019390.1:0-16070 GCA_004023845.1 Helogale parvula
TTCCCCCGGCCCCCTCCCCCTTCAGCCCACGGTTCATTTTCAGTATTTACTTTCTATCTGTCTCCCCTTCAGTCTTGTGTCAGTCCTAGAGTCAAAAATCATGGCACCGATATGCCATTTTTAACCAAGATGCCCACTTTACCTTGAAGGCTATGATGGTTTCAGAAGCCTACTGACTCAAAGTCATGGATTGTAGGACTCTTTCCTTCTTGACACCTGAAGTTAGAAAATAACCACATAAAAGGTGCTTAACTCAAAGACTCATGGTTGGGCTTTAGAACATGGGAGTCCTTATAATCACACAAAAAATTTGTTTATGGCTCTATGTTTGCTTTTTTTTTTCTGTGGGAAAAGAGTACTTAAATTTCATCAAGTTTTCCAAGTCTATGTGATGCTCCCAAGATTCAGAATCCCTGGAATAAAGAGCTTCTTTGACTGACTCCTCTGATACTTAAGGAAAAAGAGTACATGAATCAAAATCACCAGAGAATTTGGTCCTCCCAGATGAGGCCAGGTCTGCTGGAGTAATAACAATTTATGTAGTTTCTGAAAATAAGAAAATAGAAAAATTTGCCTATTAAAAAATAAAATGTTGTCAAAGATGGTGTCATCCAAATAAAGCCCAAGTCCTTAGCAACTTCCGTGCGCAGGGCTCTGAGATGGGCGTTCAGACTGAAAATCCTAGAACCCTAAGTTTTGTTTGCACTGACGCATCCTGGGACAGTCTCTTCCATCCTCCCTCCTTTACAAGAAAAAATTTTGGCTCTGATGGTACAGGACAAATAAATCCAAGTTGACATATGTAAAAAACCTCCTCCGGGCTATCTCTTTGTTCCCAAACTATCAACCATTTCCCTCCATGGGTTTAGGTATAACAGCTTTTTGTCCACAAGTCAGAGACTACTAGGTCTAACATTTTTACTAGTTGTGTTACGACAATTCCATCAGCAGCACCAATACCACAGACCAACGGCAATATGATTGAACGCATCTTTCAACACTGCTTTATATGCATTACCTCATTTAATGATGAAACAGTCCTAAATATAGGTATTAGTATCAAGTCCATTTCACCTATGGGAAAGGTTAATTTGTGCATCCACGTTCACACAGCTGGTGTGACAAAGCTGAGACGTAAGCCCGGTTCTGCCTGACCCCAAAGCCTGTCTGTGTTCTAACCCACTGCTCTATAAGGCCACCCTCAGACAACTACACTGGAATGGAGTCTCCTCACGTCGCAAGGCAATTTTTCCAAAGTAAAAATTTCACAGGTGTGCTGCAAAATGTGCTACCATGATCAATACTTGAAAATGCAAATGCAATCATTATATTATGTTCACCTCAGAACACAAAAGCTTGATTGCATAAAAATGCTGCTTTTATTAGTAAACAGGAGAAGGCTGAAACAGTCTTGCAATTTCTGTATTGCTTTATCACTACTAGTTTAGAGTATGAAAATTTGATCAAAGCATCTTCTTAAGAATTCAGTTTCATTTATATTTCCAGTCCCCAAATATAAATATGGCTACAGTACATATCAGGGACATTAAGGACACTTGTATAAAAATGGAATTGAATGTTGCACTGTAATCCTCGTTTTCACCCAGCAGAATTGGGGGTGGGGGTGGGGGAAGGGAATATACTTAAGTGATTCTGGAAGCTATAGCTCAGCAAAATGTCATAAAATAAAATATCTCAATCTGATATCTGATATCGAGTATTCAGATATTACATTTTCAATAAAAGCATCTCTCTTGGATTTATAGCACCAAAACAAGAAGGGGTGCACGATTATAATTTTATAATGTCTGCAACTTAGAGAATAAAGAGATTTTTTTTTTTTCACTCACTCTGACGTTGTCAGGGCACATCATTGCCCTACTTGCTACAATTCTCTGCCTGGGGAAGTAAAAGTTAGACAGGGGAAGCTGTGCTATACCCAATGAGGCAATTAGAAGAAAGAGGAGCTATAACAGACCCCCTCACCATTCTCTGGGTAGAAAATCCCCCAAATTTCCCTCTCATAGGACCTAGTGATTACTCCCCAGATGATTCAAAAATCAGACTCCCGGCTCGCTGGGCATGCCAGCGGCCAGGCTTGAGGTGAACCTCAGGCCGCCTCGCTGCTCACTCTCAACTCCCGCTACCAACACCAGAAGCCAAGCGGAGAATCTGCAACTTCGCATTAGAAGCATTTGGAAGGAATTTTCTGAGAATTGCTGTAATCAAGGACCATGAAAATCAGGTGCAGACACATCCGTCAGGAAAACGGCTTTGAAAACTCTTGCGCATTTGGCGGTTTCTAATTTAGAAGCCGACTCTGCCTATCGACTGCTTGTGTGTTCCCCTGATCTGTGGCAGCGCTCACTCTAACCGGGCCCGTTGGGAAATTACTATCACCTTGGCTCGGAATCAGTCAACGCCATGGAAATCGCCATCTGGTGTGAATCGGCGTTTGTCAGGAGGTGTGGAGAGCGTCCCCTTCCTCCCCTTTACCCACGGACAGAGCGCTCTTATCAAGTCACAGCCGGGAGGCTATGAAGGGCACTGCTGAAAAGCTCTCTGTGTCTCTTCGTTTTTTAGGAAACCTAAATTCCTTCAAAAACCTAGGAGCAAAGCTATATTCAGATACTTTCAGTTGTGCTTCCTAGGAAGAAAACAATCTATCTTATATTTTAAGATTAAACGTTGCCTAAAAAATCACGGGTGAAGGAAGGATTCCATTAACAGTGTCAAACAAAGAATGTCACCTTTCATGAATTCTAGATTTTCTACAGTACTGTTTCATCTTAGCTGCCCACCTGAAGTGGCAGGGAGTTAAAAAGAAGTCTCTCTTTCGGATTGGCATTTTTTTTTTCATGATGGAATGCTTTTTTTATCTTTTTCTTAGACTTGACTTTTTAAAAACAATTTAACACCTCTGAAATTTGTAGGTGTCTTAAAATTTATAAGACAACTTAGTTTAAGTCACAGCATTTTTTTCTTAGTTTTACTGAAAATGGTATTTCCATGGCAATTTACCCAATGTAAATGCCCATGTATTCATAACTTCCTTTCTTATAAATATGCCCAGAGCAGTTTAGAGATACACCAAAGGCATGGAGCAGAGACACCTCCCTCCCCGCCCGCCACCTTACGGCTGTGTCTGTAGCTGGCCAACCTCTGCTTTCCCCCAGGAAATTCTGTTCCTTGCCTGAGGTCTCGGGCAGTGACAGACGCCTGCTGTGGCCCAGGCTTGTCTCAGTCCAGGCTAAAGATGAGCTGTTTTTACCATGTCATCTACCATCAATAACTAACCACCCTCTTAACAGTTTGTCTTAGTTTTTCCAGAGATATTTGCTAACTGGAAATAAAGCAAATAATGTAAAAATGAAAAGAATGGACAGACAAGCTGTTTATGGGAAGACCTGGTGAACGTGCCTTCAAATTAAGATGATACCTTAAAATACCCAAGCCCTGGGATCTTGTATATCAGTCATAACTTCTGAGATCCTCCCTGGTGTTGGGGAAACTGTACAGGAGGATGTCATGCCCCCAAATTAGATAGGGGTGACCTAGTACCTATAAAATAAAATAAATAAAATAAAATAAGATGAAATAATAAAGTAAAACAAAACTAAAATTAAATTAAAGCAGACATTCCCCATCATTCTCCCAGAGGATGCAAACTGACAGCCCCCAGGTTTTCTATAGATACTTTCATGTATATTTGGCTCTGTTGTCTGCTCACATGATATTTTAAAAGACAAATGAGGCGTGTTTTATTCTGTGCCACAAGCTGCTTACGCAGTACCACCAGCAATAACACTCGAGTCAGGTATAGGGAAGATGAGTGGGGAGAAAACTGCTGATAAAAATGCCGTTGTGTTGGTAAATGAGTAGGACATTTCATGTGACAGGCAGGAAGTGAAACTAAGGTGTGAAACCAAGAGCAGAACAGGGTGGAGAGTCTAGATAAAGTGTCCTGCAGGCTGTTGGCACGGGAGACGGCAGCAGGAGGTTGGGAGGCTGGGGACCTAGACGAGGGAGCATTCACTAATACGTCATTCCAGCCAGGAGAGACAAATGAGACTGAAGGGGCAAAACACAGAGAGAGATGGGGAGCGAGGATCAAGCAGAGATCCTGTTTGGGGACAGCTACATTTAGGAGTTCTGAAGAGGATATGAAATTAGTGAGAGAGACTGAGGCGCAATGAGGGATGGAAATAGGAGGATATCACCTCATGAAACCCCAAGATTCATTATCAGACACTGTGAGAGATCAGGGACAACCACAGGAGAGAGATGTCGAGTCTGACAGTTGCAAGGTACCCAGTGAACCCTGTGAGGAGAACAGAGGAGGCAGAAGCCGGAGGTGAACCTTACGAGGTGAACGGCTCCTGAAGAACACAGGGCATGAAGACCTCGTCTCAGAAAGCCAGCTGGTCCAGAAAAACCACCGAGAGCACAAACCACCTTTCCAACATACTCACTAGCCAAGAATCCTGATTGTCGCCTGTTTAGTAAAATAATAGGTACACATATTTTGTTTTGACATGTCTTAGGAACTTTCTTCCTAGCTATATATTTCAAAATCATCTTTTTTCCCAACAAATTAATCAATTTCCTGCTTGTGTGGCAATTTTTTGTTGTGGTCAGGATCAGGGCTTGAAAACTGACCCTTTTCTAAGGTCAACAGCAGCAGTGTGGTTCTGGCTTCCTCCTTGCCGCTCAGCAGCTGCCCTTCTAGAATTTACTAAAAACAATTCCTCTGCCAGGAAAATTTGCCAGTGCTCTATTTATTGATTTCAGAAAGCTGTGACAAACTACCACGATGCTATGTGCAGTAAATTGTCAGAATATAGTGTATCACCTACAGCTCTCAATTGACTTAGGTCACCACTGTGAAATCACCAAAATCACGGTGGTTTTAGGGCACACCAAATCTGCCTCTTAGTGGATTTCTTGGAGGCGTATCAGACTTCAAGCTTAATCTCATATTAATTGTATTCTATATAAAAACCAAGTTTATGCCTGTGCTCTGTAGAATGTCATGTTACAATAAGCCTACAGAGCATTCAGTTGATATTATGCCTCCTATGAAGCTGGAAATCTACTCCACTAAAAGCTGTTACGTATCAGACTGTTCCTCTGCTATCTATGTTTGTATTTTATCTGCCCTATGCTTTGCCCTTTTAGAAGGAGCAATCTACAGTTAAAACCCAGAAAAGAGGGTATAAAGTTATCAGCAGGGGAGGCAAGATAGCCACTCGGGCCCAAACAATCATTTCCCTCAACGTGCATCACCATTCTGAGTTCTGTGCCTCGGGACTTGAGTTCGGTCTGTGCACCCAGTGTTGATCAGGCTTAGGGGTTGAGCTCATGCCGATGAGCGGGAGAGACGATAAAGGAAATGCCCGTTTATTAACTACCATGAGAAACCTAACGTCACAGCAGATCAGGAATTCAGCACGGCTCTCCAGCACCTTCTCCTGTAGGAAAATCCACCTGGTGGAAAAGAGCAGGAAATCTGGCTGCAGAGAGACCTGCCACTCACTGGCTGTGTGGTCCCTGAAACTCTCTGAGCTGCCGTGTCCAAAGAGGTGCAGTTGGGACAGTGATAGTGTTTCTCCATGAGGCTGTTGAGAGAATTAAATGAAGAAATTCATGTAAAATGTTTATCACAATGATAAGTAGATGTGGAGTATTTACTACTATTGCCATATGGAAAGATGAATCACGATCAGATTATTTGGTGCCCAGGGAATCAGAGACACACTGGTTTGATGAAGAATCTGACTCCGTTAGTATTTCCTTCTGTGCTATTTGTCATGCATAGAGATAACATCCTCTACCCAGAGCTATAAAATTAGTCTCTTCTATTTTAATCTAGTACTTTATGGTTTTATTTTTCAAATGTAAACCTTTGCTCCCTTTCAAATCTATTTTGTGTAAAAGTCAGCTTTATTTTTTTTCCTTAAATGGTTATTCAGCCATCCCATTTCATTATATCTTGTTTTTTCTATTCTCTCCTGAAGGATAAATTTTGGGGAGTGGGGGCATACTTTCACACCGTATTTGCTCTTTGCTGGTATGACTTCTTTTTGAAGAATTCTATCTTTGTAACTTTTAAGTTTTACAAATACGCCTATAGTTTTGGGTCACTTTGCAGATCAATATAGGGAAATTTCCTCAGAAAGGCGGGAGTGTAACACTGGGATCTCTTCTTAACCAAAGACCCTTAGTTAAGCACAGACCCTTACAAGTTGCCCACACCATCTGATGAGGGGCTTATTTCAACAGGCGGCTGACCCTTGTCAATGTCAGTGACATCAAAAAGCTAGAAAATGTTGCCTGCGGATTTCTTACAATGCTCTGAAAGTTTTTAAGTCCATTGTACTTGGTATGATAGTCAGAATAAAGGTCAGAGTTTGAACCCTGAGAGGGCTCCTTCTTCTGGGCAGCCCCTGTCTACATAACACGCTGCAGATCAGAGAACGTTCTTCCACTGCATACATCAGACCTCGAGGTTTCTTGTTTTTGTTTATTTGTTTCTTGTTTTGGGTTTTTGCTGTATATTTTTAGGAGATACCAAAAAAAAAAAAAAGATAAGAGAAAAAAACTTAAGTTTCTACCACCTGCTACTGAGTTTACTGAATTAAGCACTGGTATGAAAATACAGTATTCTGTGTGGTTTATTTGATCATACTGTTCTCTGATGCCGTATCTAATTTTTCCAGCCTGACCTTTCCTAAAATTCTTCTGGCTCTTTCACTGGGATTTAAATGAAAGGGCAAAGCATCTTGCATAAAATAGAAACAGAGTAGGAATTGTATAAAATCCACTGAAGCAAAAGAAACTCAAAGCAATTAATGGCATTCATTGAATCTACTTGCTCTCAGGAAACTTACTATCCTGCCCCGCACAGAAAACCTCTGGGGAACAGTATTTACCATTTATGGAAGGAAAGAGGGCTGTAAAAAAGAAAAATCAAAGGAAATAAGTACATCCATATCTTGAAATCAAACATTGACCAGACTACGGTGTTGGAGTTTTCTATTTCAAGAGTAAAGATTTGGATGGTTAGTAAGGACCTGTGTGCATGGAACCCAGCCCCTCCTCCAAGAAATATCCTTCTCTATCAAAAACAACCCCTCTGTGGCCCCACATACAAACAAGAGCCCTATGTTTTTAACCTCTAAAATAATACGAAACATGCCTAGGAATTTTGATCATTACTTAAGTCTAGAGTCAGCTCCCAGGAATAGAAGGACTGACTGTCAGTCCCTGACCTGTCCTGGCTCTCTTTTTTTGTCCAGTGACTTTGTCTTCTTTATTTTCCTCTATTTTTTGTTTCCTTTTATTTTTTTTAAGTGAGTTGATTTTGAAAACAATTTAAATTATGGAAAATTCAAAAAATGTAACATCACGTTCCATCATCCAAAAATACCATTTATCACATTTCCTTCTGTTATAAAAAATTAAATATTGCAACTATAACTAAAGCCTCCTTTCCACGTCCCCAGCAGCAACCTCTATCATGGGCCTGTTGTGTGTCTTTCCCTGCCAGTTTTCCTTCCATACATATATGAATCCACAAATATTCTCTAGTGCTATTTTATAGATTTATATTTTAATAAATGGACTCTTCTGTGTATATCCTTTTACATCTTGTGTTTTTCAATCAATACTATGTTTTTTAATCTGTTCATATATATATATTCTTTCTTCTTTAAAGCTGCTCATCACCCATATTATCCTTTGGAACTATTCTCTCTGTAAGACTAGTCGAGGAACCCTACTTTCTCAAAGTCCTAGTTTTCTGATACTTTGAAACAAGCTATCTTAATTTTAAATATTTTACTACTTATCACCATGGGAAAACAGGAAGTAGTAAACAAGAAACATGGAGAATTACAGAATTTCAGAAATCTTAGCAAGTCCAGAAAATATAGCCCCTGTGCTATAATTCCTAATACCCTGGCCAAATTCAGATAGTGGCTGGAAACCCCACGGGTATCCTGATCCTTTATTTTTGAAAAGGGAGCTCAATAAATCTCAGCCCTCCTCTTGGCCTAAAAAGAAAGATCCTGCTGATCCCACTCCCAATAACAAGGCTCAGCCTAGACACCTGTATAGGCACAAGGGACCTGAAATAGATGCTCCGTTAGTTTAATTGGGTGAGTTACTCTGTCTAGGCCATACAGAACCCATTTCACAGGAAGATTTCACTGTTAAGAAGACAGAGTGGTTAAGAGCCTGGTTTCTGGGATCCAACTACCTGAATTTAAACGCCACGTCTGCCCCTGACTAGTTCTTTGGACTTGGACAAGTTTCTTTATATCCATGAGTAATATTGTCTCATCTCTAAAATGAGAATAATAATGGTTGTTTGAGGATTAAGAGCTAATCTATAATGAGTCCTTGATAAGTGTTAGTAGCCATTATTATCGTTATTGTTATTCGGGGTCCTGCAGATTCATGGTCCCCACATCGATTCACAGTCAATGAAGAGAAATGAGTCTTCTACCTCTTCCTGAAAACTTGTCATTTAGATGCAGTCAATATGCTGGGTTATCTAGTGATATTCAGTTTTAAGGGCAAGCTGAGCTAAAAATCCATACATGAATATAGGTTCAAAAGTTGATATCTCACTTACGTGCAGCCCCATGAATTTTCAGGATTAAAAAGCCAGCATCATTACATTCAAGAAGTTTTGTGAATTCACATCAGAATGCCAACTAGGGAATCAATATTTTAGCAATACTACAGCCTGGAAAAGTGGCCCCCAAGGAGTGCCCTGAGGGTGAGGTGAGGCAGTTATCTGGGCCAGTTATCTATTGGCTATGAAGATGAAGACAATGGTCAACAAAGAAGATGTTTATTAGAAGCTCTGATTGTTTTTACCAAACCAGGCCCACTTGTGTGCAATCATGGAGATACCCACAGAAATAAGATGATTAAAATGACTACTGGTCCATTTTACATACTATGGAAAAGTATTCACTATGATTGTTCTTCTTAGAAGAAAGCTCCTGTGATAAAATTATGACAAATAGCTTTTATGAACTTTTAGGAGTTGGACTACTTATTGGTGAAGAAGCCACCTTGGCCAATAATGACAACTTTGTCAATAACCATTTCATGAAACTCTGACACTCCAAAAAATCCCACAAACAAAATCAAAGCCAGTATATGGGAGAAAATAAAAGAGAGGAGTCTAAAACAAAACAACAATAGCAAAAAAGGAATTTAAAAAGCCAGTTGCAGCATGAAAGGTCTTAAGCAAATGGAAAGCGCCATAAAAAAAAAATCCCCTGCTATAACAGCACGTGGGTTAGAACTCAGGAGGCCACTTAAGGAAAATTCTGTGCCTGTTCTGGGCACAAAACATACTCGAAGTGCCAAAGGTTTGCTTCAGTTGTGTTCAAGACACATTCTAGAACTTGAACTTGATTACTAAAAACGCAGAGATGGTGAAGTATTATGCAGGCGTCCTCAGAGGCCTGACCTGTGTTCACCTTTTGTTCATGCACATCTCTAGAAACCACTTAATTGACTTGTTTTTAAAAACTGTGAAGATCAAAGCCATAACTAATGTTTTGATGAGTTTCTTGCCACAGAACACGGATCCAGAAACCATGTCTTTTGTAGTGTTCTGAATTTCATTTGGACCGTATGTAATTTTATGTAAATATACAAATAATTATTTTTAATTCCCTCATATGAAAAGGCATGCCATTCTCTGATTATGATTAGGTAAATTCATGCTAAACTCCTGCCCTGACCAGCTGTTTGGGTAGGGCTCTAATTCTACCTGAGGAGGTTGTTAAACATATTTGTGCTCCCACCTGCTGATTAAGATGCTTAATGGGAGGTAATGTTGGCATCACCACCTAAACTGTAAATAGGCCTCATCCAGGTTATTCATGAACCATTTGCAATGAGGACACATTTCTCTGCTTAAGGGAGATTTTGATCTTGAAGTTGCTTCCTGGATTCACGGCTGCATGGTTTTCGTCAGATCAGCGGTCTCTTTGTTAACAGACAGAATTTGTTTACCGTAGATGGTAGTCCCTTAACACTACCAAGCCTGTCCTTCATAGCACAAATGTCAATGTCCAACTGGACCTAAATTATTCTTTAAAACTGTGATCTGATGAGAGACACAGTGTACCTATTACGGGATATTTTAATACTGCTCCAATTAAGTTCTATCTCTTTTAAGCCTTTTAAAAGGTGTTATCATGGTTTAGGATTATTATTTCCGTATTGGCCCATCTTACGTATTTTAGGACATCAAACCCATAAGTAGGAGACTGATTTTCTTCTAGCCAAAGACTTATCTTTTCCCCTTAGTTGCTAAAACATTCCCTTTTGGTGTGACTTAACTTTGAAAGAAATGTTACAGCCCATAGTAAAGGATTTTAGTGCAATATGATAAATACGTGTTCGTTATAAAACCTATAATCAAAATAAATTTTGCATATGAAGGACTTTGGTGAACTTGAGCCATAAGACAAAAAAAGGCTCATCACACATTTGCTAAATATTAATTCTCTACTGAGCCATGAAATGGAGCAAAGTTCTAAAGATAAATATTAATGGGGAGTTTCTGCCAATACTATCCAAGAGAATGTATTATAATAGTAAATAGATCAAGTGAGAATTTCGTTTCCCTGGAATTAAAATAAGCTAAAACTTGCTCTTAAGAAGAAATCCTTTACTAGTTTGAATTAATATAAACTCTGTACAATTGCTTTCCTTTAAACATTGATTATTTGGGACCTAGAAAGTCTTCCTAACCTTTTGGTCTTTTGAGAAAGCTCTATGCACTATCCCTGTCAAATGCTGCACGTTGACTGAGTTTTGATGAAAATCTTGGTGGCTTTAATAGAAAATCTTGTATCCCAGATTTTTCTCTGCCACTTCATGACATTATTTTAGATAAATTCTTAAAAAGA
Organism: Helogale parvula; assembly: GCA_004023845.1. Classification (NCBI taxonomy): domain Eukaryota; kingdom Metazoa; phylum Chordata; class Mammalia; order Carnivora; family Herpestidae; genus Helogale; species Helogale parvula. The sequence continues at coordinate 10,944 of PJEM01019390.1, forward strand.
ACAATGAAAAAGATATTTGAGATTCTACCATTTTAACAGACTTGTCATTCTCCTTCTTGATTTATTCACACACAAAAAAATTAACTCACACTTCTCGAAGTAATTACTAAATTTATATATTCATAGAAAACCAGCATACAAGTAGATGATATCACAATTTGATATTTATGAAATGCCAGTTTTCCATAAATATAGAAAATCAGCAATTATAACTGGAGCTGTTTATTAACATTTGGTAGAAAATAACAAATGGACTCACTATTCATTAAAATTCCTCAATAATATAACAACTGTCCCCATCTCAAAATAGTCCTATGTGATAACCATGTTTTGATTTCAGAGCCCCTTATGCTAGTAAGCTTACATTTAAAATAATTCTTGCTAAAATATTCTCATTAGCCTTTTCCTTTATTTTCTTAGATATTTACCAGTCTTAATGTGTGTGTGTGTGTGTGTGTGTGTGTGTTAGTTCAAAGAACAATCTTATTTGCAACCAAGAATATGATTTTGTAGCCAGGATTGTGGGTTAGATACTGAAATGAAGTTATAGTGAATCTTTTCTATAACTATGTATGCATATATGTGTAAGTCCAGCTGGTCATTTTGTCACATGTCAAGAGCAGAACCAGGTGAACTGATCTGTGGGAACACGTCACATCCCTGGGGAAAGAACTTCAGGAAATATGAGGATAGATACTTTTACCTGTTCACAATTTTAAGGAGGAAATAAGTGGTATATTCTTTATCATCATAAAGTACAAAATTTTCTAAAGACAGTATTAAGTCTTCCACCCTTTCGGTCCATCCTCCAGAAGTTTTTCGGGCTTTTGGTTTGTGATTTTTGTTTTTCCTCTCTCAAAGTAACAGGGTTTTAGATAGCCATCTCTCTAGCCAAGGCTCCCGTTAGCTATAGCCAAGGAGCTATTTTAAGATGTCAGTTTCTAGCCAGTGCATTTTTAGGTTCAGGTTTGTAGCTTTTGAAGGAAGAAAAGGAACAACGCACAAATAAAATAAATAAAACAGGTAGATTGTTTTCTTAGAAAACAATAGTTATCAGTTGTGAAGAATTCAAGGTATTGAAGAATTAGGAGTGAAAATAAAGAAGGTAAAAAGGTATACCACTGAGACGATAGGCTGTAATGAGCTCAGAGATCAGGTACTGAGCCCTTCTGAGCTCTACCAGCAACACGCACTAGATGCTTCCTCAACTATCTGTGGGTGTGTGGATATGCGATATGGATAAGTGACCTGGCGATCTTTTAAACACACATGTAAAATCATACCATGGGGTTGGCTTTGTAATTCACTCATCTAATCCACTATATATCAAGAACCTCTTTCTCTGTCAATAAATATTTATGTGGTCACTTTAAAGCTTGCATAGTGTGTGAATCTACTTTATCCAACCAATTCTTTATTATTAAGTAAATATGTCATTTTACATTACCGATACTTTAAGCATTGCAATCATATATCTTTGCAAACTTTATCCAATAATTCTTTGAAAACATTTCTAGAAGCTGTGATTCTTTATAAACTTTTCTAGTAATGAGAAATTTGTACATCCTGAGACAAAGTTTTTGATTATTGGACAAGTCCAATTCAAATAAAAGCTGTTCCTGAGTCTTATAGAATAAATCAAATCCCCCTATTAGGCCAGAGCTCTTCATGTTCTTAGCGACAGGTAAAAATTACTATTATTTAAAAAAATACATTTTCTATGTTCACTTCCTGTTATCCTCTCTTTCAGAATTTTCTGGTAGTTTCTTCTGTCTTTAGACATTTTAAAGTGGAAGGTAGAGTAACATAGATGTAGCATATTTTCATATATTTCAAATTTTGCAAAATTTCAACTTATATCCAGAATGACTCCACTGCCTAATTTCCAGACTTCTTTTTGGTATAAGGAAAACAAATTTCTATTTTATTTAAGCCACTGTTATTCTGGTTGCTTTTAATAATTTTACTCTTTTACCGGATAGTAAATGTTTAATGCAATTTCTAATAGGTACAGGAGTCATAAACCATAAATGCTAATAGAAGATAATTATAATTATCCATGCCCTACCAGGATCTTGCCTCAATATAGGAAAAACTCATTGTAGACAAAAAAGAAAGACACTTGTCAATGAAAAAAGCCATATAAAGTACATATGAAGTGTATATAGTCAATTGTTTTGGAGAGGATCTTCTTATGTGACAATCTTTGTAACCCTGTATTCAACTAATATCCTAGCCTGGTATATACTAAACACTCATAGAGTTTACTATACATTTGTTAGTCTATGTTGAAACTGGAGACTGTGGCTACATTTTTAGTAACTCAGATTCCTTAATGTTCTGTGGAATGGTCAGAAGGAGGATGGTTTTGCTGTGACGACAAAGGTTGAAATGAATATTAAAGAGGTAAACTGAGGAAGAAATGAGCTGACATTCACAGTCTCATAGGTCTTGTGCAAATGTATGACGAGTTCTTAGAAGGCAATGGGTATGAAAAATACATGGGGAAAGAAAGATTTGGATGGAGAAAGTGTGGAGGAGAAACCCGAAGAGATAGAACTTGCTAATTATCCCCCGACTCTGAGTCCTAGGCAACCACAAAAGCTTTATGCCCCTCTGTCTTGGGCCTGCTCTTTTACCTCTTCCTTAGCCCACAGTGAGATACAGATTGTAGAAAGATATATAAGGTAATGATCCCAAACGTTGTCTGACAATCAGAAGAGAACTCAAGACAGAAGGGAAGGGGAGAGCCTCACCTAATCTCCTTCCCATGATCATCGAAAACTCGTGCAGTTTGCTGTTTGCAGCAACTATCATTAATATATATCTCTGGGTTCGATTTCCATTTTAAATCCATTTTCCTATTCTGCAGAAAATGCATAATATTAACATAAATAGCCAATTTAAATGTAAGATAACAACGATGAATATAATCCAAACAGCAATGTTATAAAGCCATTTTATTTTTTTAATTTCTTTTTTTTGTTTAAAAAATATAGTTTATTGTCAAGTTGGTTTCCATATCACACCCAGTGCTCTTCGCCACAAGTGCCCTTCTCCATGACCATCACCCCCTTTCCCCTTGTAATTCCATTTTAAATATTTTTTTAAAAATAGGTTTAAATTTCATTCAATGTATATTTCAATAGAATGAAAATTTTCTTCAGAAAACAACCATGGAAATTTTGAATTTCAAGCTACCTGAATTACTGCTAAAGGTCTGCCAAGAGAGCACCTACAAATGAATTTTAATGACATTAATAGTAGGAATTTCCAGCTGGGAAACTTATGGAAGAGGTTTACCTTTTTTCTGAAAGTCAAGAAGAAATTGAAAATTTCAGATAGTCATGGGGGATGGAGTTAGGGTGAGAGTCTGTCTTAGGTGCAAGAATTTCTCTTTTTATTTCAGATATATAGAAAAGGCAAAGGAAGAATGAGAACATGGGAGAGTACTCAAGAGAATTATTTCCTTGGGAAGCTATTAATAGGCATTAACAGAAATTATCCCAGCTGGAGTACTGATCCAACACACAAAATCAGCACTGGCCCTACACACCCAACGTAGCCAGAGAGGGCTTCATATGCCTCAAGAAGGATTTCAACTATTAACTGGAAATAAGGAAAGTTGAGTGTATCCATCATCCAGTGCAAGTCAGAGGAGTTCATTCAAAACGTTGGCTAGTAAGAATTATTTACTTAACAATTAAGGGTTCTAGGTTAATGTATTTCAAACAAAAAGTGGGGGGAACTGTTTGCTCATTTTGTGATTATTTAAAATGGTTAGATGAAGAAGGAAGCAAAAGACCTTTGTTCCCATTATTACAACAGTACCTGGAAAAAATTTAAAGCTCACTTCTCAATAGGGCTGGCAAAGAACAGAGGATGCAAAGAAGACTTAGTTAACTGAATTCCAGAGAGAAACGAATACTTCACAGGTGAGAAAAGATTGGGAGAAGTTTCCATCTGCAGCATCAGATGCCTGATCTAAGTAGGATGGTAGAGAGAAGGATAAACAGACGTCCTCTCCAGAGTCACATGCCTGATCTGAGAAGGACAGAGGGAGAAGTAGTCATGGACTCACAACAGGTGAAGAGACTGCAGGACATTCTAACAGAGTGGGCTAGCAGAATGGCTTAGAATCTGAAGAGTCCTAGAATCAGGAAGAGCTCCAAATGCAAAATTGTCTGACAATTCTTTTCTTCCCATCCCTCACTAACCCTGTCCCAAATTATGCAAACAAAGTCACTAAAGATGGACCTGGAAATCAAATAGTCTTGCAGTTGAATTCTTGGGCCCTTACCAGAAAGGAATCCAAAGGTCAATCAAAATATCTGAAACTACATTTCTTGGTGTCTTCTTCAATCTCTTTCTAAGTTTTCTATAGTTTTCATCATATACGTCTTTTACATCCTTGGTTAGGTTTATTCCTAGGTATTTGATAGTTTTTCGTGCAATCGTGAATGGATCAGTTTCTTGATTTCTCTTTCAGCTGCTTCATTTTTGGTGTATAGAAATGCAACTGATTTCTGTACATTGATTTTGTACCCTGAAACTTTACTAAATTCATTGATCAGTTATAGAAGGCTTCTTGTGGAGTCAATTGGGTTTTCCATGTAGAGTATCATGTCATCTGCAAAAAGTGAAAGTTTGACTTCTTCGTTGCCAATTCTGATGCCTTTTATTTCCTTTTGTTGTCTGATTGCTGACGTTAGGACTTCCAGCGGTGTGGAAGTTCCTCAAAAAACTATCCACAGAACTCCCTTATGACCCAGCAATAGCACTGCTAGGGATTTACCCAAGGGATATAGAAATGCTGATGCATAGGAGCACATGTACTCCAATGTTCATAGCAGCAATGTCAACAATAGCCAAAACATGGAAAAAGTCTAAATGTCCATCACCTGATGAGTGGATCAAGAAGATGTAGTATATATACACAATGGAGTACTACATGGCAATGAGAAAGAATGAAATATGGCCATTTGTAGGAAAGTGGATGGACCTTGAGGGTATCATGCTAAGTGAAATAAGTCAGGCAGAGAAGGACAGAAACCATATGTTTGCACTAATAGGTCTAACAGGAGAACAGAAGAAACCTAATGGAGGACCAGGGGGAGGGGAAGAGGG
>PJEM01019391.1:0-16056 GCA_004023845.1 Helogale parvula
GAGGAGGAGGGTGAGGGGTGAGGAGGAGGGTGTGGGTGAAAGACACACGCCCTGTACAGCACCTTATCCACCGCAGGGGTTGGGCTGGGGGGACCTGGTTGGGAGGTCCCACCCCCGGCGCGACCCTGGAGACTGAGCCCCCAGCCTTGCCCCACCCCTGTGTCCCAGCCCCAGGGAATTTTCCCTCCTCCCTCCATCCTCCCCTGGGCCCTCCCCCTGGGAGCCTTCCAAAGGGAAGGGGGTTCTCTGGCCAGGGCAAAGGGAGGCATGGAGACTTGCGTCTGGGCCGCGTCCTATCCCTCAGAAGGCAAAGTGGCCCGGGCCAGGCCGGCTGGTGGCTGGACAGCCTGAAAAGCAGATCTTGCTCAATCAGCGTCCTCTGTACTTGGCGGCCACCCGGGCACTGATATGCCACAGCCCGGGGGGAGGGGTTGGGACCGGGACGGGGTGGGGGAGGGCAGCAAATTGCAGAGCGGGGTGTTTGAAAACCGGGGTGCAAGGGTGTCAACTGCCCCAGAGCTCGGAGGGCCGTGGGCGGGGGACAGCCTGCCACGGAGTCAGGGCTTCTGTCTGTCTGCAGGGCCACCATGTGCCCTGGACACCCTTGTCCCACACAGATGGGACGAAACCTCGGTGTTCCCAAGGTACCTGCATTTCACATTAACACCGGGTCCCTTTGGTCCCTAGGGACAGAGAAGCCACCCTGAGGCCTGGCCAGTGGGGCTTGGAGGCCAAGGGACACCGCAGGCTTGATCCATCAGGACAGGGAGGGACAGGCCTCCATGGCCCCACCACACTCAGGTGACAAGGACCCAGCCGGGGGCTGGAGAGTTAGAGGACCTGACTGGAGTCCAGTCCCTCTACCTCTTGGTGACCTGGAGAGACCAGTCACCTCCCCAGGCTGCCATCTTGTGGCCTGCAGAACGGGGATGACCAAGGATTGTTTGGAGACCGAAAGATGGGAGGTGCTAGAAACAGCTGGTGTTGTGCCCTCTACACGGAGGCCTTTCTCTTCATCCCAAGGTGAGAGTGAAACTAGAAGTGGGGATGGGCAGCCACGTTCCCTCTCGCCACCCCAGCCTTGCGACGCTGGCCCTCAGGTCCCAACCACCGCGCGGAGGGCACTCCCTAGGGCCAGGCCCTGCCCCCGGCGCTCACTTCCATTCACTTCTCACAACAGCATTTTTAGCCCCAGTTTGCAGAGACCTCGACCCTGGTGAAGTTGAAGTCATGACTCCCGGTTTATCAATTACATAAACGTGTATCGTGTGTCTATAACACGCCAGGTCGTGCTGGTCCCTGGGGACAGGGACATGAAGGAGAAGCATTGGATTTCTGCCTAAGAGAGCTAGATGCTCTTCAAAAGTCTTGGTTTGAGGGGTGCCTGGGGGGCTCAGTCGGTTAAGCATCCAACTCTTGGTTTTGGCTCAGATCGTGATCTCATAGTTGTGGGGCGGAGCCCCATGTTGGGCTCTGAGCTGGTGGTGGGGGGCCCACTTGGGATTCTCTCCCTCTGTCTCTCAAAATACATACTAATGACAACAAAAAGTCCTCAATTTGAAAACAGTTGTACATTCAAATCCAGCGTCACCTTAATAATAAAAATAAAAAAAATAATAATATTGTTATTATTAAGGATATAAAAATAACATTGCTACAGATGTACTTAGTTAGGATGAGGTCATAGTGGAGCAGGGACCCTCCTGATGTCCTTAGAAAAAGGGGCAAACGTGGAGATGGACACACACAAGGGAAGTTCCATGTAAAGATGAAGGCACAGCTCAGGGTGACGGATCGGTCTTGACCCCGCTGGATCCTAGCTGGGTACTTGGGACAAACACACAGTTGCTGAGTGAGCAAGTAATGGTCACTGTCAGTTCTTTCGAGGACGATGCGATAAGTCTTTTGAGCTCTGGACCCCGAGTTGGGCCCCCGCAGCGCTGCCTCAAGTCCAGGGTCAGGATTGGGCATCCTTGTCTCTGCTCAGCGGAGGAGGAGGCCCAGGTTCTGGGACGAGAGGCTGATTGGCTCTGGGTCTCACAGCCCGTTGCGGTTGGAACAGGGGCTCTGGTCTGATCCCTTGGATGGGAATTACCATACCCGGAGCTTAAAACAACAGAAGTGCGTTCTCTCACAGTTCTGGAGGCCAGGATCAAAGGTCAGAGCCTCTCTCTGGAGGCTCCAGGAAAGAGTCCTCCCTTGCCTCTTCCTAGCTTCTGGGCATTGCTAGCAACCCTTGGCATTTATTATTAGAAGCAGGCCTCCAGTCTCTGCCTCCCCCATCACGTGGGCTCTCCCCTGTGCGTCTGAGTCCCTGTGCCCTATATCCCTCTACTTATGAGGACACCAGTCATACTGGACTTGGGGGCCACCCCTAATCGGGCATGACCTCATCTTAACTTGCTTACATCCGCAAAGGGCCCGTGTCCAAATAAGGTCACGTTCACAAGTTCCGGTACAGGTGAATGGGGTCAGGGGGCGGGGAGACATTATTCAGTCCAGGGTGGGCAGGAAGGGACAGTGCCATTCCGTGGGGATCAGCCTCGGAGACACCTGGAGAGTCAGCCCTAGGAGCCAGCCTGTGCTGTGGGGCAGCCGAGCCTCGGGGCTCAAGGAAGCTGGGGTTGAGTGTGGAGCTGGGGGTCCAGCCTTCCCCTGCTGACTGAGCCTCTCTCGGAGTCCCTTTGAGGAAACGCAGGCTCATAGCGCTGGGGGCAGCGGTGGGGGCCAAGGGGGAGGGATCCATGTGCCCCTCCCCCCCAGATGCTGTCCAGACAGACGTTTTGGACAACCAAGCTCCCCTAGGCTTCAAAGTGGCGTATTAGTGTCCTAGAACTGTCCTAATAAGGTACAACCGACCTCGTGGCATATCACAGCTTTATCCTCTCACGGCTCTGGAGGCTAGAAGTTCAAGATCAAGGTGTCGGCAGGACCACGCCCCCTCTGAAGGCTCTAAGGGAGGATGCTTCCTGCCTCTTCCTAGCTTCGGAGGCTGCTAGCATCCTTGACATTCATTCAATCTCCACCTCCGTGGTCACACGGACTGTGTGTGTCTGTCTCTGGGTCCCTTCTTCCTCATAAGGACGCCAGTCCTATTAGATCAGGACGCACCTGATAACCTCACCTGATTTACATCTGCGAAGAGCCCTATTTCCAAACAAGGTCACATTCATGGCTCTCAGGAGTTAGGGCTGCAACATATCTTTTAGGGGACACAAGTTCAACCCATCCTGGGCAGGGGGAGGGGCTGGGGACAGGCAGCTTATTGGCACTGCCATGGACTACTGTCCCCAAAGGTCCACATGACTCTGAGTCGTCAGGTTGCTTCAGAAGCATATTCCTCTCTTCACACCGGTGCTGCCACCACCACCTTGGTTGTCCCCGTCACAAACACAGATGCACCTGCTACTTGTTCCTCCTGTGGCCTCCGGACCCTCCCCGTGAGCCGCCTCCCGCTGGGAGGAAAGGAAGCCCTGCGAGCTGCACACTTCTTTCCAGTCGCCTTGACCAAGCCTTCAGAGGCTGCCCAGGCAGGCGCCCCGGAGGCCACCTCTGTCACCTCTGTCCGGCGCATGGTGCACATACAGAGACTCGCTCTCTCTCTCATTAAACAGGTGTGAGCACCAACACCCGGGGCCCGAGGCCACAGAAACAAACAAGGCTCAAGCGCAGGCGAGGAAGTGGTGACTCAGAAAACAGGTCACTCATCAACATCACACAACGGGGATTCAAACCCAGGACCCCCTGATGTCAGAGCCCCCCGTGCCCCTCCTCCGTCCTGTGTCTCTGTCCCTCCCTCTTCGTGTCCCTCACCTCTTCTGTCCCACCTCTGCGTCCTGGCCTCTGGCCCCGTTAGAAGAGGTCCCTGCCGGGCCTCTTGACACTCTCCCAGCCAGAGGTCAGGGGAGTGGCTTCTGATCAGGGGTTTGGGGGTTGTGATTTACTGCCTCAAGCCACAGTCGGGGACACAGAATGGAAAATCCTCATGCGTCACCCAGCCTGGCCTCCCCTCTGCTGTGCGGTCCCTCCAGGCAGGGCAGCGGGGGCTCCCGGAACACCCCAGGGGACGGAGACCCTGGGCGGAGGTGGGGGCGGGTCACAGCGCAAGGCTGCTGCAGGTCTGGGAGTGGAGCCCAAATTACCTGTTTCCCAGTCCTGTGCTCTTCCCAGGGCGCTGCCCAAAAATACATTCTTAAGAATAAAACCCATTAGGCAGGTGGTCCATAAAAAATTCCCAAGGCACACAGAATTCCAAGTTTCAATGTATACGTGTAAAATTTTTTTTGGTCTCAAAACGCCATTACAGCCAGGCCTCCTCCCCTGTGGGCAGTTCCATTAGAGGGTCCGGATCCAAAGGCTGGAGGCATAGAAGGTTCCCCAAGGAGTGGCTTCCTTGCTGCCCTCCAGAGGAGGCAGCCAGCGCTGGCTCAGGTTCCCCCGACAGCCTCCCTCCCCCTGATACCTTGTGTCTTCAGGGCAGCCATTCACCCAGGTGTGGCCGGGAGAGCCTGTGGGCTCTGTCCCTTCTGCCGTCGACGTTGGTTCCAGTATATATACAAGTCCACGTTCTTGAACCCTCTGTGTCCTTCCCTCCTTCCCTTCCTTCCTTCTTTCACCCATCCACCAATATACACATTCACTCAAGGAACACGCCATGGAAGGCGCTGGGAGGGACAGCGGTGGAGACAAGGGCTTGTGAGGGTCCTTTAGTGTCCCTTCAAGAGCTGCCTTCATTGAGCACTCAGCCCGCATCAGCCTCTGTGCTAAGCGCATTGTGTAATTAACTCACTCGATCCTCAAACAACACCTCAAACACCTCAAACAACAACAAAGGAGGTTCTATTTTGAACCCATTTTAGGGATACGAAGACTAAGGCACAGAGTGGTCACTGACCTGCCCGAGGCCACACAGCTGGCACACAGCAAAGCGAGGACGTGAACCAGGAGGATTTTGGGACTCATCGGGGCGAGCTTTTCTCTAATTTTCAAGTGTGTGCCTGTCTAGTGTCTCAATCTGTCAATCAATCTGTCAGCCATCCAGAAAAACAGGAATGACCCAGTTTCTGAGCTCTGTGTCCCAGGTGAGGACAAGAGGTTCTAGGAGAATGGCACATGTCCCCCAGTGGAACCCCAGCCCTTCACCCCTGCATTCTACTGTCTCAAGGCCACTGTTGTTGGAGGTTGTAGGGTAGGCGGTTGGTTGTTGATTAAACTTAGCTCAGCACCGGTGCCTGGGCCTGGCCACTGTGACAGGCGGGACATCCCCGTGGCTGGCTTGTTCAGAGACATTTTCCACCACTGTGATATGACACACTCGACACTCCCATCACAGGGCTGGTGAGGGGGGTCTGGGGGTGGCGAAGCGTTGTGGGAAAGCAGGGCCGGAAGTGCTGAGTGGGGAGAGAGATACAGATTGGGGGAGAGAGGTTTCCCGTCTACAATTCCAGGAAGCCAGGACGCAGAGGGAGGGGAGAGCTGGCGGGAGATGCATCATCTTCCTCTGTACCCCTGGCCTCATGCCACGCGATGGCCACAGAGAGGAGGCTGGCTACTGCCCCGTCTGCAGAGTCCCCAGCCCTGGGTGGGAGACTGACCGTGGGGAACCCAGACGAGGAAAGGGACAGCCACCCCTCCTCTTGCAACCTAAACCTTTATTGACAATCTGTAGCATGGGAAGATTCCGAAGGGGTCTCCTAAATTGGGGAGGGAGACAGATATGTTGTCCAGGGCTTTAGCCAAAGAAGCTCAGCCCCTCTTCAGCTAGTTTGGGATATAGTTGGCCAAGGAGGTAGAAGAATTAGAGGGACAGGTGGCAGGGGACAGGTGGACCTAGGCTGAGCAGGGATCCGGGCTCAAGGCGATGCTGCCGGGTCACCAGGGTGGGGATGGTTTCAAAGACAATTATAGTCTCGGGAAGTGGGCTGCTATTTTCACTTCTTCACTGGTTGCCAGGAAGCGTCGAATGGAGTTTTCCTAATTTTTTTCCAATGTAATTGTCTCTCAAGCAGCTTTGTATATTCGAAGGGCCCAAAGCTCTGCAGCCACAGGTATAGGAGCTTGAATCCCAGCTCTCCCAACCACCGGCTGCATTTTTAAACTTCCCTGAGCCTCAGTTTCCTAATGCCGCACAATGGGGGACAGAACACCTGCTTCGTTGGATCTTTTCAGGTGATGAGGACAGTGCTCGGTAAGTACCTGGCACTGTGTCTAAATGTGCTTCTCAATCTTTTTTGGAGTCATCCAGGACGCCAGTAATTAAGAGGGCCCTAGGTTGTTCACCCCAGGATGGACTGTGTGCTCCGTAATTTGCTCCGTGACCATGGACACTGGAAGCTGCTTGGGGTGGGATCTGGGAAGTCGGGGGAGAGAGCAGGGATTACCAGATGACTGGGGAGGTGAGGAACAAATACGTTAGAGAAATTGGAGATCTGAGAGGCTGGAAGGGCTGCCCACCTCTCCCTCCTTTTCTCTTATCCCCCAATCTGCCCGGCTGCCTCCTGCTTCGCACTCCCCACCGGACAGATCTCCCGGGGCCCTGCGCTGCCTGCTTCCCAGCTGGTGCCGCTCCTCCCCCTGCAATCTGACCCAGGCAGGCCTGCCTCTGCTTCGCCCTCTCTGCCCCTACCAACTGCTTCCTTCTTGCCTCGTTCCCGGAGGCACAGACTCTGTTCCACACTGGACGTGTCACGTGGTGGCTTCTGGCCCATCAGTCCACCTGGTGTAAGGTGGCCCCCCATTCTGCTCCCTGCCAGCTCAAGTCTCTCATCAGACACAGTGGGGACAGCTGTGTTCCCTGGGCATGTCTGCTAATAGGCACCTCTCAGTTTTCCAGCCCCCATCCCTGCCTGGAAGATCAGAGCCTGGGAAGATAAGGCCTTTCACTGTAGAAGGAATCGGAAAGATTGTCTGGTCCAGATATGTCACTGGGTGCCTGCTATGATCAGTCACCTGATCAGAACCTGACTATGGAATCTCAAGCTGTACCCAAACTTTGCGGAAAGGAGAGCCATGATCGATCAGCAATGTCTGGTATGAGTGGATGCAATTGATTAGCAATGTCTGCCATGGAAAAGCGTTATGAATGCCGGCTATTACCATCCATGATCTGATCCAACTATTCAGAGTCAAAGGCACTGAAGGGGGGGGAATATATATGTGTATATACGTCATTTTATTTATATTTATTATATTCTGTTTATATTACCTTATATTATATGAAATGTACATATTATTTTCATTTTCCCAGGAGACTGTGTCAGCTGGTGCCTAGACACAAAATACCATAAACCTGCCTCCTATCAGTGAAAATGAAATTCTTTGTATAATCTTTTTGCTTTCTCACTGTTCGGTGCTGGGGTGTCAACTCCCAACACTTGCTAATCTCCTCTTTAAACTAAGAGAGCAGATTTCCAGCAGGCAGTGAATCGACACATTTTGTTTTATTATATTTCCTTTTTAGAGTTGCCTTTTCCTTATAGAGACTGTCAGTTTTTCCATTTACAGAAGCAACACAGATTGCTCTTTAAACACAAGTCAACAAACTAGTGAAGGGATTGAAAGAAAAATATACATAAACAGTAACGGAGACAATCCCCACAGATCTCTGAAAATACGTATAACACAGACGGCCCAGGTTTGAGCAAGGTAACAGGCCCAAGGACTCTCCCAAGTGGAACCTGACTTGCAGAGACTCACAGGTGGTCCCGGGACACAGAGCAAAAGGGTCTGGGCTCGGAGTTTGGGTCTGATGCTCAGCTCAGGACTGGGGAGCGTTGGGGCCCAGAACACGTGGGATCACATGGCAGGAGGCAGGGAGTGAGATTGGCTGGGTGATTACACTTTTCCATGATAAGGATCCAAGACTCAGACAACCTCAGGAAAGGGGAGTTTATTGGGGGCATTAGGAGAACAAGAAATTTTTGTTCCCCATCATCAATATTTATTGAGCATTTACAGTGTACTAGGCACAATATGACATACAGAAAACATTGTCCCTGCTCTTGAGGAGCTTATATTCTTAAAAAAAAAAAATTATGCCTCTTTTAAAATGGTATTTTTGTTTGGTGTTTTCTGCAAGGTTCTGAGGGAACAGTCTGTAGGGTGAGCTTCGGGTATAACTTAGCCCCATCATTATTTAAAGAGAGGAAGAGGAAGGGCTTAAAGACAGACAGTGACAGACCATTCAGGAAAGGTAGGGTTTACAAGGAGATAATCACAATCTCATCAACTAAGAAGAGATTTGCTGCAGTAAATAGGATGAGGGAAATAGTTTGTGGGATGCAAGCAGAGGAAGCAAGGTATCCTTAGACACTTCTAAGTATACTGCCACCAAAGTAGGAATGGATGGTGACAAGACAGAAGGCTAAAAAAGGTAATTCAGTGCGCCTGACAAATAGAAAGAATAAAGGATCAAAATTGAAGGCAGCTTATAACAAGATCAAGAAATTCTTAAAAACAAAAGTGATTTGGAAGCACAAAACTTAGTTAATGCTACCCAAAATTATGATGGGCCAAGAACAGAAACATTGTGGCTTCCTAAGTTAGAAAATGCCATATACCAAAATTTTAAATGGAATGCATTACTTTTTTTCCCAATCAGTCCCCCGTCTGAAAAAAAAAATTTTTTTTCAGGGAGGGGAGAAATATTGGACATAGTGGTTGGGAACAGTAGTAGTTATATTAGTCTTGTTTTGTTATGATAAACTTTGTATTTACACCAGAATCTTGAGTGAACAGTCAGTGGCCTCCTTGGCAGCAGGAGTCTCTGTACAGAGCCCGGCGCTCTCTCCTAACAGGACTGAACTCCCCCTTTCCCAGCCTTCTCCGCATGCACCTGCTCCCAGGTGCCACCCTCCCTCCCTCACCTGAGCGCAACACCGAGAGTAACCTGATTGGCCGGTTTAGGCCTGACCTCTCGGATTGGACAGAGCTTATGTTCTGAGCCAGTTCATAGGCTGCCTGTCAGCCTGTGGGTGGGTTTGTGTCAGGTGTCCAATCAGCTAGCAGCAGGGCCTATAAATATAGGCCCTGGGCTGTTCCCCTCCCCCCAACCCCGAGTCTGGACGAAGTCTTTTCCTGGAGGAGGTTCCTGGTGTGGGAAGAAGATGGTGGCAGGCATCACAGGTGTGATCCGTGCCAGAGACAGAGGGAAGAGAAATGGAGACGAGGTGGAGAGCAACGAGAAGGAAGCGGGCAGCTCTGCGTGGGTCTGTGTGTTTGTGTCGGGGGGAAGGATTGCCACTGGAAGAGGATGAGCCTCTTCCTGGAATGGGCCTTCTGGAACCTCGTGGCCACGGGGCTCTGCCTCCCTGAGGCTTGACCTCAGAAGGGTTAAGGCGCTGGGGGAGCTCTGTGAGGTGGACGATGTCCCCTGTGTGAGGGCAGCTGGGCACGGGGAATCCAAGCAAGATGGTACCAGATCGTTCATGATTTCATCCAGGGAATGTGACCGGGGTGCCGGGCACACCGCGTCAGGTGCCATGAACGGAGTTGCCCTTGGGGAGGCGGCATGCCAGCCCCTGAGCCACGGAAGAGATCTCTCCAGTAGAAGGTGGAGTGGCAGGGCCCGGATCTGGGCCCCCTGCGACAGTCTCAGAACCTGCCACTGCGGGGGGATTTCCTTCCCAGCAGCGTGCCTCACACATCTGTGAAACCGCTATGGACACATCTAGCCAGTGTCCGCTCTCCTGGGGGACTTGTGTCCGTGCTATGGCAAGAACAGAGCCACAACTAAGCATGCTGTCATGAGAGACCCCAAGGGCCAAGCGACAGAGCTGCTTTGTCCAGCCAGCCCGTGACCCCGAGAGCCTGCCCCTCCAGCCCCGGATCTAAAAGCTTGGGCACATTAACAGAAGCAGCATTTCCTTCCGAGGGAAGCCGACCTGACACTTGATGGATAAGGGCAGTCTGTCTCCTAGACTAGGGGCGCTGCAGGCCCGGCGGACAGCATGTGCAAAGGTATGGGGGCAGGAGGGAGCTGCTGGTGGCTCAGCAGGACCATTCGGAGGGTTCCAGAAGGGACTGTCCCCACATGAGGCTGGAGGAGCAAGGGCCAGGCCAAGAAGTGGTGCGGAGGGCACAGAGGAGCCACGGCGGGGGTTTTAAAGCAGGTGGTATTGCCATATTTACATTCTGCAAAGAGTGCTCTGGCCGCCCTGCGGGGGGTGGTTGTGAGGGAGTGAGATGGGGACAGGAAGCCCAGCGAGGAGGGCACGGTGAAGGCCCCTGGAGAACCCCGAGAACTCTCCCTCAAGAGTGCTTGCAGGGCTGAAGAGGAGGGGGGCTTCAGAGGCAAGAAGCCATGGGACCCCGTGCCTGATGAGGGAGCGGGGGCGTCACGGTGCCCCCACCCTCTGCACTTGTGTCACAGGACCAGGGAGCAGTGACTGAGGGCTTTGGAAGCGAACGGCCAAGTGTGCTGGGTTAGGTGGGGGCCCTCTGGCAGAGAGGCCTGGGGGACAGCTAGAAACCACGTGACTCAGTAGCGGACAAGCCTTGAGGGTAATGAGTCCTCAGCTGGGCCCTGGCACAACAGTGGGCAGTGACCAGCCTGGCCATCTGTCTATACCGGGAGAGCTGGGTCCTGATCCTGCAGCTCCTGGAGGGATAAGTAGGCATCGGTGTTCAGGGTCAGGCAGGAGGTAGGAGCTCTGACCTGGCCTTGCCCCGGAGGGCTAACCCAGGGGAAGCTGACCCTGACCCCCTCCCCAGGGCCCTTGACCTCCTCTCTTGCTCCTCCCACCGCGCCCTCCAGGGGCCGCTGGGATTCCACCGGCTCAGGTGCACCCGGTGGGGGAGACGTCGGGGGCCGGGGAACCCAGTCTCTGGGAGCTCCCTCCTGCAGAGAGGGGGGCAGCTTCTTTTCCTGAGCTCCGGGGGCCCCCTGGCCAGTGTTTGGGGGGCCCGGGCTGCCGAGGAGACTGGGCGAGAAGAGCAGCAGGCCATCCCCAGGGGGGAAGGTGCAGTAGGCATCGTCCTCCCCCGGCGGAGGCAGCAGGGGCGGGAGGAGAGACCCCTCGGGCGCCCCGGGCCCGCCCTCATCGGGCTCTTCCGCGCAGGGGTCATAGGTGAAGTACACCTGGCAGGCTTCGATCTCCAGAGCGTCCGGGAGGTGGAAGAAGAAGTAGCCCTGGTTGGTGAAGCAGCTGGTCAGCGAGTGGCCGCTGGTCTCGGCTGAGGACGAGGAGGGCACCTTGTCCTGCTGCAGCAGGAGCAGCTGGGCGGCCTTGGCGTCCCTGTCCAGCACCTCCAGCGGGGAGATCTCGGGGGCCGGCGTGTCGGGGCTGAAGGAGGACGAGGGGAAGGGCGACGAGAGCCACTTCTGCCGGGAGAAAGGGCGGCCAGGAGGTGAGTGTGACGCCTCCAACAATTCCTAATCATAGTCTACTCGGGCTGCCACCTCCAGGAAGGCCTCCCTGACTGTTCACTCCTGGGTCAGCCCAGGGAGCGCGCCTGCTGGAGGCGCCCATGCGCTGTGCTGTTTCCGTGAGTGACTGTTTATTGAGCACCTTCGGGGAAGCCCGGCACTGATCCAGGCACCGGGCAAAGGGTAAAATCCTCAGTGTGTCTGCTGGGGGCCAGCACCAGTGTGTGAACCGACCAACCAGCGTCGAGGGCCCTGGGGCACATCTTGTTCCCTTCCTAGATGCCCAGATAGGGGACGTGTCGCGGGGCTGATCCCCCTCATGCTGCCGTGCAAACAAGTCTGTGGTGGGGACCTGATGATGGGGCCCCTCCCAGGGCCATGGAGCCGCCACCTCGCACATCTCCCACCCATGGAGGGGAGAAAGTGCCCGCCAGAGCCCTTCCTGCTTGCTCCGGGGTCCAGAGACCCACGTTCCAGTCCCGGCCCTGGCACTCACTCACTGTGTGACCCCGGGCAGGTCACTGCACCTCTCTGAGCCTCAATTCCGCAACAGTTAGCCGCCTCTTTCCCAACTTCCTTATGGGGGGTGGGGGTGCGCAGCAGGAAGACGTCAGATAAGAAAATTAAGCTGGGAATTCCTAGCACAGGGTAAAATGCAGGCCACCACCAGGGGCGCGAGGGACAACAGACCTCTCAGGAGGTGTGACGGGGGCTTCAAGTGGGTTTTTTGAGAGCTCCAACAGCCCTCTGTCCAGGGAGCCCTCAGCAGCTGGACTGTGGGCCCCTGGGCACAGGGCCCGGGCCTGATGGGCCCCTCCTACACTCCTGTGCCCAGCAGGCTGGGAAGAGAGGGAAGGAGGGCAGGTCAGGGCTGGGGGCCTGGGCGGGGGGTGGGCAGGGGCTGGCGCTAGAGGAGGCAGTGGAGGAGGCCAGGCCCAGGCAGCCCTGTTGAGCACACAGCCAGAAGGAGAGGCCCGCGCCCAGCACTGGTGTGCCAGGGTCCGGCCGGCCCCCCTCGGAGGTGTGTGTGGTCAGCCACTTCCTGGGCCCGGGCCTCTGTCCACAATGCCCTGAAGGAGGGTGGGGGGTGAAACTATCTCCCCTCACACACGCTCACACTCTGGCACGCACACTCCCGGGTCCCGTAGACGGGGCCGTGGGTCCTGTGGCCTTGTAGCCAGGGGTCCTGAGGTAGAGAGAGAGGAGCGGGCCTCCTGCCCTGACACAGAGGCGAGGCTGGGGTCCCCCTTGGCCAGCCCCAACCCCCAACCACATCATGCAGCCCCAGGGCCTCCTTGGGATACCCCCACCCCTCCACACCCTAGGCCTGGGGCAGGCATCTGGACCCGGGGATGGCCTCGTGGGAAGACGGAGTGGTTCGCCCCTCTCTGGGAAGGAGCTCCCTCCTGTCCCCAAAGGTCCTAGTCCCGTAGAATCTTGATAATCAGCCAAGGCTGGCATGAATGCATCTGTTGACGGGGAGCTCACGACCTTTAGGGCTTTAGGAAGAATTTTAAGGAGATCAAGAGAACTCCTCAGCAAGAGAACTGTTGGTCAGATAGCCCCAGTCTTGGGAGTTTTCCAAAGAATTCCAGAAGGGGCCCCGATCCCCTGTAATAGAGAGCTCCAAAGCTGCCCCTTGATAGCTCTGGGCCCGCGTGGCTCTCCAGCCCCTCAGCGTGCCTCCCAATCTTCCACCCTCAACCTGTCCCCCACCAAATCTAGAGAGCCTGGGGAGGGGAGGGTGACAGAAACAGCCCACCACATCCCCCACCTCCCTTGACACTTCCTTCCTGAAGCAAGTGTGGGCTCCGGGAGGGGAGGTGACTGAGGTTGAAATGGGGCTCAGGGTGTTACTACTATCCGGGCCCTGCCCTTTTGCCGTGAATCTCCGTCAAGGGAGGAGGTGTGGCTCGAGGACTTGCGAGCATCCGGGATAAAGTAGGGAGCCTGATCAGAGATTTAGGGAGAATTCGGACCTGGCAAGGTCTGCCCGGTCAGCACACTGGTGACAGTCATTGCAGCCAGGGCCCCCTTGAGCACTTAGAGTGTCCCCAAGCAGCGTTCTCGGACGCATATGCCTGGTAACATGGTTTTCCTCCTTGTTTTACAGGTGAGGAAACTGAGCAGAGAGGGTCTCTGACTTGTCCAACATCACATAGCCAAGAAGGGGCGGAGTCAGGATTAGAACCCAGGAAGTCTGGCTCAGACAGCAGGTGCCATTCAGCCCGAGAAGGCTGGTGCCGGAGCTGGGGAAAGGGGCCACCCCCACCCCGAGAGGCTACTCATTGCAGTGTTTTGTCTCCTTTCGCAAAGCGCAGACCGACTCCCACCTCTGCCCACCCTCTGCCCTCCATCCCCAGAGTCCTACCTGAAAGTCTCCTCCGTGCTCTGACCTCAGTTGGGAAAAGAATTCCGAGGGATCTGGGATGTGACATTTCAGAACCTTCTTCAGCCTGCATGGGAGAGGGGGAGGGAGGGTTGGGGGATGAGAAGGGAAGGGGGCCATGGTGTCCTTTCGGCACCCCATGTCCCGAGGGTAGGGTTCAGAGCCCCTCCGCATTCATTCGTTTATTCAATATCAAGTGAATGCCCAGGAAGGGAGGGGCCTGTGCTGGGTCCTGGAGACACAACAATGGCAAACAGAGGAGGTCCCTGGTCCTAAGAAGAGACAGACACGAACCAAGTGGGCAATATTATCATTCATTCTATGAAGAGAGAAAGCAGAGGACTGTGAAAGAGGAAAATGTGGGGATGGTGGGGGGCACATGAGCCAGACTGGTCAGGGACCACACAGAGCCAGATGTCTGGAGTAGAGTGAACCAAGAAGAAGGAGGTAGGAGAGAGAGGCCAGATCATGGGTCTCCTAGTCCAGGCTGTCATGGACGGTGGTTCAGGTTGTACATTGCCCAAGCCACCTGATTTTAGGGTGGGGGTAGTACATGGGGGCTGAATTCCAGCCCATGCTCTGCTTGCCAAGCAGAGCCCCCCAGTATCTCTATGCATCTGTTTCAAAATGTAGTCAGAGCCTCAAAGCCCCAAAAAGCCTGGTTGCCCCACAGATATCCAGGCTCAGGTCAGCCCCTCTCCTCCACCCCCCTGCCAGTCCCCAGCCACATTTGCCTCTCTGAACGCTCAGGCTGTCACGGTCCTCCTTCCTTCCCATGTAGGACCTTTGCGGGGGCGGGGGGGGGGGGCCTGTATCTTCTGTTTGGGATGCACTCCCCACCCCCTTCCACCCTGCTTGGTTAGCTCCTCCTTCAGATTTCAAGGGAACCCCCACTTCCCGGGGGAAGCTTCTGGCGGCCACCCCTCAGCCAAGTTTCTTCTCTCTGTTGTCTACTTCCAATGCATCCAGCATCTTCCGTTACGGTCCTATCATGGGCGTGTCGTGGTGTTCACATACGACTAATAAGTATCTGCTTTCTCCCGCGGGACTATGAGCTCCATGAAGGTAGGACCGTATGCATGTGGCTTGCCCGTGCCTTCCCAGCTCTCAGCCCCGGGCCTGGCACCGAGCTGGAAGGCCCGGACCTAGAGGGACCCATGGGGACACACACAGACAGCTCGTAAGAGTCACGCTCTGGGCAGGGCCTCTATGGGACCCTCCCTCCTCTGCTCCCTGCAGGCTGGTCCCACGGGGTTCCATCTTTGGGGTGGGGGACAGGGAAAAGCCAAGTGTTAGGCAGGGAGGACTCTTGGGAGGGCAGAGGGAGCACCAGGGTGTCAGAGCAGGGGGGCGCTCAGCCTAGAGCCTGATCTGGCAGGGGGTGAGTGTGTCAGAGGGGAGCAGGCAGGGGCAGGGAGGGAGGGCGCTTACCACGGCCCGATGTACCGGCAGTTGGCCAGCAGGTAGACCAGGATGATAAAGCCAAAGGCGCTGCTGATGCCCATGATGATGTGGCCCAACCAAGGAAAGGGCACAGCCTCCTTCCCTGGCGCTGCCCGGAGGTGGGAGGGGAAGCAGGGAGAGGGATTAGAGAAGGGCCCCCACTCGCCCAGGCCGCTCTGGCCTCCCCCTGCTGCCGCCCCGGCACCAAGGGACAGGCTGACCCCCAACGCACGCCCTTCCCAGATCCCAGCAGAGATGCCGTATGTCAGGCTGGCCTGGGGCATTGTGGGTGTCACCACAGCGGCCCTGCTGCCTGTCGTGGGAGCCACTTTACAGATGAGGAAACTGAGGCCTCAAGGTGAAAGCCCACCCTCGACCGCACGGCTCCCCCTCACACCGAGTGGGCCGACACTAGCAGATGGGCATGACTGGGGCTGCCCCATCCCCAGGCCTCCCCCCCCAGCTGCGCTCGGATCATACCCCAGCCACCCCCTCTCCTCCCCTGAGCTCTGTGCCACCGCTGCTGCCCACTGGTACCTGCGGGCCTCGTCCTGAAGGCCAGCGGCTGACTCCAGGGGCTCCAGGCCTTGTTTTTGCCCAGCTGGGGCCTGACCCGCACTTGCAATTCATACAGGGTGTCCGGAGAGAGGTTCTCTAGCCAAATCCACCGCTGGTTCTGCCGGATGGTTAGCAGGGAGGCCTCCTGGGGCAGAGACAGGCAGGGGTGAGGGGCGCTGTCAGAGCAGAGGGGTCCCCGCAGCCCTCCTCACCTCCTTCCTGCCCCCCTCCAGCCTCCACACACAGAGCCTGTCGCCTATCGCTGGTTCCCCTGGGACCCCCTTCCCTCCTCTCCTTCCTG
>PJEM01019392.1:0-16046 GCA_004023845.1 Helogale parvula
CCCACACCCCCGCACCCGCCCTTCCCTGTGCACTGGGCTCACCGGACTGCTGCCTCCATGGCGGCAAGATCATCATAACCACCACCGCTGGGTGCTCCTGAACCTCTGGGAGCTGCCTCACTGTGGTATTACTTTCCTTCCCCTCAAGTTCGCCAAGTTACGGGACCTCCCGAGTTTGTGGTTAGCGAATGGCGCATCTCAATCCAAGCTCCAGACGCAGCGGCTCCAGGAGAGACAGCCCTTCCTTCAGAGGCAGTCGGATGGTGCCTTGTACAGACTTGGTCAGAACCTACCTAACGTCGGCACCATCCAGCTGGGAGGTGACCCCAGGAAGGCACATTCTCTAAGGAAGAGACACGGAGTCCAAACTGGCTAGGCTATTTTCCAAACATGTCTATCTTCCTACATCAAGCCCAGTGGCTTCTAAGTGAAACCCAGATCTGCACTGTCATCAATTCCCTTAAATACTGTGTCCGCATATTAAGGTTTGAGATACTGTCAAGTTTCTGGCATGTTCATGTGTAAATGTAATAGAAAGACTCGGTTTTAGAAAGATTTTTAAATCTGCAGTATTTATGTGGTTGTTTGGGAAAAAAATGCTTCAAGGTACATTCTCGAACACAGGAGCTGAACGTTCTTCAAGAAGTTAATAGAGTATTCACATTACAAATTAAGCTATATCTAATGTTGGACTAAATATAATTATAAAGCTGAAAGAAAATGTCACAAATATTTCACGCTGTAGGAGGTATGTCATCTACAGTTATTTTATAACAAACATCATCATTCAAACCTCATATTATATCAACAGAAAAGGGGAGGTGGGTCATGGACGAGGGAGAGAAATAATATGAAATGCTTCATTTACACAAGGGGAAATGCATGCTCCTATCTTTTTTTTCTTGCTTTGATAATATAAAATATCATTTTAGCAAATTTAAGTGGAATTTAAATCATTGATAATAAAGAAAATGTAACTTAAGAAAAATTTATGTAGAGCTTAAATCACAAAGAAAATCAGTGCAAAGCAAATACAGTCTACTTGGCGAATAAGAGGAATCAGTAGAAGAAAACAAAGTTCAGAACAGAAGGAGCTGAACTAGAACAGCTGAAAATAGCCTAGTTCAAGGGCAAACCTGTCAGATGGGGCCTGGGAACAAGAACACAACTCAGTCCGTCATAGAGGAGAGTCATCTACACCAGCCCGGTTCAGAAGAGAGCCGTCTACACAACCCCGGTTCAGAGGAGAGCCGTCTACACAACCTCAGTTCACAGGAGAGCTGTCTACACCAGCCCGGCTGAGAGGAGAGCCGTCTACACCACTCCAGCTCAGAGGAGAGCCGTCTACTCCAGCCCAGTTCAGAGGAAAGCCATCTAAAACCAGCCCTGGTTCAGTAATTTTTAAAATATGTATATTTTCTTCCAGTTTAAACAGGTCCCCAAGATAAGACTGTTTTTTATGTTGTTCTTGGAAGTCCTGGGAAAATTATGCTAAAGATCGTCCAGTGCCTATCAAATTATTTTTCTGTTTTTACTCACAAATCTATTTCATTAGATGGTGTGTACATATTTCCCAGGATGCCCCTGGCTTTCCTCAGCGGCAGGGACAGATCAGACCAGGAGCATGTTTATGTCTGAGGTGCCTCCGTGCAGGGCGAGGCTCTGCCCAGCGAGCAGGGGGCACTTGGTGAGTTACCTGCCCAGGTTTACAGCAGCCACGCCTGTGGGTGTTCGTGTTTTTAGTTCCTTAAACTTTGGTTCAGATACAGATAAAAAATGTTGAGTACTGGATTGAACATATAATTTAAGTTTATTTTTTCTAAGTTTATTTATTTTGGCAGAAAGAGTGGAGAGAGGGAGAGAGAGAATCCCAAGCAGGCTCTGCACTGTCACACGGAGCCCGATGAGGGGCTTGAACTCACGAGCCGTGAGATCATGACCTGAGCCGAAACCTAAAGTTCTGCACTTAATTGACTGAACCGCCCAGGTGCCCCTGAACTTTCAATTTCAAAACAAAAAGAATGGGGGGCACCTGGGTGGCTCAGTCGGTTAAGCGTCCAACTTCGGCTCAGGTCATAATCTCACAGTTCGTGGGTTCGAGCCCTGCATCGATCTCTGTGCTGACAGCTCAGAAGCCGGAGCCTGCTTCAGATTCTGTATCTCCCTCTCTCTGACCCTTCCCTGTTCATACTCTCTCTCTCTCCAAAATAAATAAAAACAGTTAAAAAAAATTTTTTAATAAAAATAAAACAGAAAGAATGGGAGCGCCTCAGGTCACATCAGTGTCCCTGTGGGGTCAGTGAAGCCTCTCATCAAACAGGAGATGCTTCCAGAGCTGTTTCCCGGCACCGCGTTCACGGAGCTTCAATTTGCGTCTCAGCCCTGTGATCACAGACCTCCCTGACTGTCCAGCGAGGCCCGCACAGGGAGCCTCCACCCGCCGGTCCAGCCCTGCACTGCCACTTCATGCCTGGGGAAATCCAGACCACCTTTATGAACCTGTTTATACCTGTCCTCTCTCAATTAAATGTATATATATGTAATATTTTTCCTTTATTTTCTGGCTAAAAATTTTATTGCTCAGTATCAGACTGTATGGACACATTAAGTGTTTAAATTAAAATATTCTAAATGGCTTGACAGTCTAGTTAAACACAAAAATTTCATCTTTGTTTTTTTTTTTCTTAATATTTATTTATTTTTGAGAGACAGACCAAGAGTAGGGGAGGGGCAGAGAGAGGGAGGCACAGAATCCGAAGCAGCTCCAGGCTCCGAGCTGTCGGCACAGAGCCCCACATGAACTGTGAGAACATGACCTGAGCCAAAGTCTGACACTTCGCTGACGGAGCCGCCCAGGCGCCCGTCACCTCTGTTAGTTAGAAAGACTCCTGCACTTAAAAAAGACTCTGGTCACATATGAACCTGGCACTTGGCTCTGGATGAAATCAGGTTATCCTCGTCCACACAACACAGCAGAATGTGAGCTGTGGTCTGTGCGTGCCCGGTGTGCCCCTCGACCCCAGGACCGGGTTTGGTGTTCGATCAAGCAGTAACTGTTGACTGAAGGGAGGCAGGAGCTCATTAAGTCGGGAGCAGGTGTCAAGTGGGGAGCAGGTGCACAGAGAAGCGGCCCGGAGCCCCCTGCACCCGTCTCTGCAAGCCTGCCTCACCGCGATGCTGGCCCTGTTGAGGGATGTGGTCAGCCTGTGCCTTAGCAAGCGCGGTGGAGGCGCAGCGAACACCCACCCCCGCAGTTAGGTCCCGTCTCCGCCTTGGCCAGCACGTCCCACCCTGGAAAGCCTTCGGGAAGGAATCCTGTCTCCACTGCCAGTGCCGGGCATTTTCTTCTCAAAAGAAGGCATTGTGCCTTAATTAGCTAATTAATAGGAGATGCCTTCCCAGCTCCGTGCTTCACCTGGTCTGAGCGAATCCCGCACATTTGGAAGAAGTGAAACCCCTTTTCGGGTTCTTGTTCCTGAACATTCTGACAGCAAAGGTATATGACATAGGAATCCGGTTGACATGAAATGAATATTTAGCATGAATCAAATCAAGATTTGCGTGCTCATCTCGGATTTCACAACGTCTAATTATTCGCCAGAGTTTAAAACCCTTTCATTATGCAGAAATGGCACAGTGAATTTTTAAAAATCTCTGAAAGAGATAATTAATTGAACACCCAGTAAGCTTTAATTAGCATTCTATGAGTCAGCACCTCAGTGGTAATGGGGGGGGAGGTCTGCCTTTCACGGACACACCCGCTGCATGACCATCCTAATAATCAAGGGCAAAAATACATTTTAATCTCAGCTAACGCTTCCTACTGATTATTAAATGTTCAGATGCTTATAAAAGCACTCCAAGTACGGTGTTTTCCGGACTACAAATGTTCCCATGTTTTCAGTTCTCAAACTGCTAACGAATCCCACTCTATTCAATGTCAAAAAACTTACTACGCTCACCATAGTCAATGAAGTGAAGAAATCCATGAATTTATGTAATTGCACATTTTACTGTTGTTCTCTTCATCTTCAAACTTAGGATTGTGTCCAAATTTTTTTTTTTATTTCTTAATTTGAAACTTTTTTTTCCCCTGAAATAAAACCTAAATGTGTCTCTAAACAAAAGAAAGATTTCGGAAAACGAGACGGAGAAGATAGAAATCCCAGCGCGGGAGGACTCCCGCGGGTGCTCCCTCCAGCCACGGTGCAGGGGCCCGTGGTCCGGGCTCCGCGGGGCGCCGGAGCAGGGGCTTCCTCGGGGCGGGCGGGGCCAGAACGCCAGCTGACGCTGGCTAACGCGGGCTAACGCCAGCTAACGCCAGCCAAAAAAAGCGCGCGCTCCTGGGCGCCCAGGAGGGAGATGCGCTTCTGCCGGCGAGGCGAAAGCAGGGGTTCACCCTCCAGAGCGGGGGCTGTCAGCACACTTCATGCAGCACCGGCCCCCCGGGCACGGCCAGCCCTGGGCCGGAAGGCCTGGACCCCATGGACGCAGACGGCACCCGGAGCCGGCGGGGAGGACCCTCTTCTGGGAGGTGGGAAGGACCCTCTTCCCGGGCTGGCGGGGCAGCCCCTCTGCCTGGACTGAATACGGAGGCTCCTGAAAGTGTGTCATGACAACTCGGCAGCAGGCAGTAATATGATTCCTTCTTTTAAAAGGTGAAATTCTCCTTTTGTCCCTTCAGTTATCATCCACGGCTCCTCTGCTTGTTAAACTCCAAGGAAAAGAGTAAAATCCCTTACCACCATTTTAGTGTCCATTTGAATTTCAAAAGAAAAATAAGAATAATATAACTGTTGCATTAAAATTTTATGATCTTATTATAGCTACAAGGTAGTAGATGTTAAAGAACATAGTCCTCTTCTATGTGACGATTTTAATGGAGCATTTTCTCTATTCCAGAAAATATGACACACTTCAGGGGACACTGACTATAATGTGTGAAGGGGGCGGGTGGCTGTCTGGACATGGCCTCTCTCCGCAGCAGGTCAGACGTTACAGCTACTCACGGTCATCGGTCATTCCCTGAAACAAGTTTCATCATCTTGTGGTTACTATATAAAGGATGAGTACATTCTCTATCCGAAATATTGGTGGGTAATCACCGATTATTAAAGTCACTTGATGTACCGGCTCAGTGTCCACAGAACAGAAAGGTAATCCAAAGAGAGCCTACATGTCCCACGAGTGTCCCACGTCGTGACAGAGTCCTCTCCGGCATTTCTTACTGCTTTAACATTTCTGTAACAGAGACAATGAAAAAGAATTCACTAGAAATTTACAGTATCTTTTCCCAGGAAACTGAAATTGTATTTTCCTAGTATTTGGACGGTCCATTCATTCAACTACTCTCTGTGTCAGCCAAGTGCATCTGCATCGCTGATGAAGGTACGCACGTATTTTTACTGGCTAAGATCCTGTGTGCTCTCTTGTACATCAGGTGCCGTCTGAAAGACATCCGTGCAGTAATCTACGGTATTAGGTCATTCTGTTATCACAGCCGTCCTGTGACGGGAATATAACTGTGTCTGTTTTCACGTAAGCATGAGAAGACACAGTTTAAGCAGCATGACAGGCAGGGCTAGTCCGGCGGGACCCCGGGAGTGTCCGGCCGCCTGGCAGATCTCCCTGGGGAGGGGCCCTTCCTTGCCAGCCTCTGGCTTCCGGGCCTGCGCTCTTCCTACAGCGACCAGAACCTTCTAGAAGGAGCTAAAGCTCTCACTGCAGCCACACCCGTCCCCAAGCGCTGCCCTCTGTGTCCTCACCCCCTCTGGGGAGGTCGCTGTTCAGCAGGGGATGTAAGAGAATGGAGATGTGCACTCATCGCCTTCAGCAAATTAAAAACAGTGTGGGGAGGAGCACTGGTTGTTATATGGAACCAATTTGACAATAAACTATTATTAAAAAAAACAGGGAGTTACAATGCTTCTTCTTATTATTAAAGTATGCGCACACCGCGTGCCCGTGTCCTTCTCAAATCAAGCCTCGCGGTCCCACTCAGGTTCTCTCACTCCTCATCCTCTTCCGTGTTCTCAACAAAGGCACCTGTTTCACCTGTGTCCTTTCATTCTATGTGACAGTGTCCAAAACTGCTCTGTTGACACGGACCACATTGTTCTACGTTCTGAAACATACTTTGTCCCACATCCCACACAAAGACTAAAAAGTCATCGTATCAAATCTGACAGACAAGAAACTCATTTCTTAAATCAAGGATGCTCAGCCCTAGCCTTCCCAGATGGGATAGGTATTGATAAGTCCATGGGTTACCGAAGGAATTCAAATCCAATCTGAAGAAATCTGACCCAAGAGCAAGGCCAGGAAGCAAGGGAAAAAAAACTTGCTTCATTGAAAACAGCCTGGTTGAGATGAGCCCCCAGTTCCATCCAGAGCTGAAATCCCTGCAGGTAAGACTCGCATCCTGTGGACACGACAGCTGTGCAGACAAGTCTGCACTCGGAAGTTTACTGCAGACTGAACTCAGATCGCGGAAATCTAAAATGCCCCCTTCTGGGTGTGGACAGACAGAGGGTAGGGCTGGCGGCTCGGCCCCCCTGCCCAGGCTGCCCGCTCCTGTGGTTCCAGAAACCACCCCCCCCACCACCAGGCGCTCTTCACCTGCTGCAGGTGGGCCTCCAAGCAGCCTCCCTCTCGTCCCCTCCTTGAGGAGTGCACACCAAGCCTGACCACTCGCCTGGCGCCGTCCAGTGGAAGCCACGGCCACAGCCCCGAGAGTTAGCACATTTCTCACAACACACCGTTTGCTGGTGGAGTGAAAGCGGACTCACCGCCTGGCCAACAGGACTTCTGTGATTTGAAGACCAAGTTCTCCTATTCTCCTGGAATGTTCCCAGCTCCTTGCACAGCAGACGCTCTGACAGCCTCCAGGACGCTCAGGCTTTCGTGCCCTCTGCACCTGCCCTGCTGCTAAGTGCCCGTCAGCGTCCCATGCACAGCTGAGCAGAGTCTGTGCCCCGTCTCTGCGCTGCTCGTACCCTATAGGGGCCTCAGGTCTTTTCCCTGACCTGGCTCTGAACCCACTTGTGACCTAACATGACAGCGTGTCCATCCATGAAAAGGGCAGAAGGGCAGATGCCTTCATCAACAGATAAACGGCAATCACATAATAAAGGGATGAACAAGCAAGTCACACAAGGAAACACACAGAATTACCCCCTTCGCTTCATGTTCGAAAATATTTTAATGGCATATGTTACCTGTGATTATGTGCATATGTACTTGAGGTGACTATAAACATGTCAGATGGTGTAGACCCAGGGCTATGGGGAGTTGAGTCAGGACGGGTTAAAGAAAGGGCTTTGGGTCCCAAAATAAATCCTTGTTTGTAATCACTCTGCATTCAAAGAATAGGCAAAACCAGAAATGTTGCTTCATTCTCCTGTGCAATTGAAAGGAAAGGGGGCACAGAATAGATGCCAGCATTCTGATGGTCCCTAGAGAGTCCTGGAGGGTTCTGGAAAGTTCTGGAATGAGTGCTGGAAGGTTCTGGGGGGGGATTCTGGAATATACTAGAGTGTTCTGGGAGGGAATTCTGGAGAGTTCTGGAGATTCCAGAGGGTTGTGGAAGGTTATGGAAAAAGTGCTGGAGTGTTCCAGGGGGTTCTGAGAAGTTCTGAAGAGTTCTAAAGGGTTCTAGAGGAATCTGAGGTGTTCTGGAGAGTTGCCGAGGTTCTGGAGAATCCCAAGGGAGTTGGGAAGGTTTTGAAGGGTTCTGGAATAAGTGCTGGAGGCTTCTGGAAGATTCCAAAGTGAGTGCTGGCTGGATTGCTCATCCTCAGAGTCTGCTTTGGTGTGCCTGTCAGTGAGGATCCGGGTCGTGGATTTCTGGCTGTCACTGTGCGTGCACTCTACTCAAGGTTGGTCTGCATGGCTTTTCCATAAAGGGACCAAGAGTGACTATGTTCGGCCTCGTGGGCCACCCTGTCTTCCACCGTCATAGTAAGAGCCACCCCTGCGGAGTGCCCACAATGAGTGGCAAACCAAGCTTATGTGAAGTCTGAGCTGAACCAGTGTGCGTGCGTGTGCGCACATGAGCACGTCTGTACGTGTGTGCGTGATAGTGTGTGCGCACGTGTGAGCACGCAGGTGTGCACGTGTGTGCCTGTCTGCATGCGTGTGTACTGGTGAGCATGCACCTGCGGGCGTGTGCGTGTGTGCACAAGCATGGAAGTAAGAATTGTAAGATTCATGATAACAATTAAGTCATAAATAAGAGTCACAAGATATGAAAGTTATTTTTTAATCAGAAAAACAATAATGAAAAAGAGTGAGTATAGAGTTTTCCCTCATTTGTAAGTTTATCTCATTTACATTTTCTCATCTATAATCTTCATTGAAATACCTTTTATAAAACTAATGAAATGGAATGCCTTCACGAGATGGGAAAGCGCATTACTATTTTCATCAATTATTTTTTGGTGGAGAAATGAAACTACTTCAACAATTTGAGTATAAATGATGTGATAGATGAAAATATTTTATGGAATTACCAATGATATATGAATGCATTCTACTAAATTAATATATTAGAAATAAAACTAATTCAGCACACAAAGGCAAAAATATACAAAGATCCAGCAAACCTAAACAAAGGATCTCATGGTCTGTACTTAAAACACTCACCCAAAAAAAAACTGATGATTTTGAGCACATATGAAACATTCACTAAATGTGACCCGGCCGGACGCTGCAGGGACCTCAGGGGAATGAAGGGAGCGTCCCCAGGTCACACGCCTCCTGCTGGGGGACAGGGCCTGTGTCCGAGCCCACCTGCCCGCCCAGGACTGCGGCAGGAGCCCTGTGGGTCTCCCCACCGCCCCTCCTACCAGCGTGTGGACCCAAGGAGCCTGTGCCCTGCATGCCCGGTCACTCGGGGGCCACTGCCCAGGGAGCCCACCCGTAGCCAGGATAGTGCCAGGTGGGTGCTGAACTCGCGGCCGGATGCCCGCCTCTGGTGTGGACACGGTTCATCTGAGTTCAATCAGGAACGGCTAAGCAAGCCCAGGGCAGAACCAAGCAAAATAAAAAGTGAAATAAAAAAGTCACAAGGGAAGCAGCATCAGGGCGACGGGCCTCGGGTCAAGAAGCGGGGTGCCGTCAGAATGTAAACCTTTCCCGAGGAGGCGGCGGAGGTGACCTTCAGGTACCAGGTGCGGCTCCTGGTGTCATGCACGGAGCTGCTGGTGACTGTCCACCCAGCATGCAAGCCATGTGCCTGCTGGTGAACGGTAAGGAGTGCGGTGGCCACGGGGGCTGAGCACACGTGCCCTGTGAGCACCCTGGGCCCCCGAGCCTCCCCCCCGAGGAGTCGGGGGCTGGTGGGGCGCCATGGTGCTTTCCTGAGCATGGCAGCTGCCACGAAGGGAGGCCTCTGAATAAAGGCGTTAAAACCAAATAATATGAGAACGTATTACTTGCGGTGCCTGAATAGCTAAGCTTTCCAGGCACTGTCGTGCGTGACCCTAGCCGTCTCTCTGTCTCAGACACGCTGTCGGGTCTCCTGCATATCACGCTCATTGTTTTCAGCAAAGCATTTATCGCTACGTGAAATGATAGCTTTTATGGGTTTTCCAGATCACTGTCTGTGTGATCTCCTCCACGGAATGTGAACTCCAGGCCGCCAGCTCTCTCGCTGGCCTCCCCATCTGTCTCCAGCCTCTACTCTGTCGGGCACACAGAAGTGTCTCAATAAATCTTTGCTGAACTGTTAATTAACTAGTAATAGTTTTGAGGCCAGAACATAATTTCTGCGAGAATCAATGTTATAATTTTATATGTACATGTCCACAAAAGACTATAAAATTTGTAACGCGACTAATACAAAATAACCAAGGGATGTGATTTTGAACTACTTTCTCTGTTAATCAGAATGAGTTAAGCTTTCTGAGAACATGTGTCTCATGAATGGAAAATATTAACTCATAAAAACTCACCTTTTTTGCAGAACGTGTGTGCCCGTCCCTGGCTGCCTCTGGCGCAGGTGCTGTGAGCTGGGGGCTCCTGATTCTCCTGCCTCTTTCTTCTAGGACACATTTCCTGGGTCCAATAGCTCATTTGGGCTGACGTTAACCCAGGCACCGATAGCAATAATATCCATTAAAGAGAAATGAAGTTTCTCAAATAATCGATGTTAAAAGAAACTTGCTATCTTTAGGTATCAAAGAAACACTGATTTTCATAAAATAAAATGTTAGATGAAGCATATTAATTAAGAAAATGATCTGTTTGGACTTTAGTGACAAGAGATGGAAAATGTCCCTTGTCCACGCTGAGATGCCATTTGCATTGGAACGCAAGCTCGGGGCGGCGGGGAGAGTAAAACTAGCTGGAACGGGACACTATTTCATGCTGTTTGTCCCCACAGCGAGTGCTTGTCCCTAAGTCGTGTCTCTCCTGTTGCAAAGGAGATGGGATGACTCCTCATAAACTCCAAGGACAATGAAGGATTCTGCGTAGGAGGACTTGGCAGTGTCCCCATCAGCTGCTCAAAACAGGTGCATTGTCACTGACAGCCTTTCCTTTCGAGGAGGAGGTGGCTTGGGCACCTGGTGCCTGTGTGGAGGGTGGCCCTGGAGGGAAGAGAGCGACCCAAGTATCAGAAGGAGGCAGCCGAAAAAGGGGAGGCGTCAGAGAGACGAGCTGAGCCAACATGGCTGTCAAGATGCCGGGACTGACTGGACACAGGTGAAGAGGCCACACTTCTGTCCCGACCCCCTGGAGTCACATTTCCCCGTGTTCGCTCCTTTCTCTTCCTTCCCGGGAGAAGAGTGCGCCTCCACGTCTCGCTCACTTGCGGGCTGGGCGTTTGCGTTGCAGACAGGGCCCGTCCTCACTGTGCTGCCCGGGATGGGGCCTGCAGGGGCCGCGGGACGCGGCGGGCAGGTGAGGAGGACACGTGGCTGCTCCCTGAAAGCCCAGGGGCGGGGCTGAGGCTCACGCAGGGCCCCAGGAATCTGAAGACGGAGTCGATAAACACCTATTTGTAAAATCATGAGCAACTGTCTTCTCACTTCCGCTTCCTCATCTGACCTCATTCAGGGCCCAGAAAGGGCCACTCGGGGACAGGAAGCGATGCCAACTCTCCTTCACTCTTCAGAGTCCCCAGCAGCATTCCTGATCCTGGCGCCACCTGGTCCCCACGAGGAAGGCGGGTGCCTGCGCCCCGGGGTAAGGACACACCACCGCCCTGCAGGGGCCCCCGGACGGCACAGCCCAGCACCGGGTGTGCAGGTCTCTCACTCCCGGGCACACGGGGAGACGTCCCCAACGGGGATGTGTCTCATCCAACTCGGGACGGGCTGGAGCCGCCAGTACTGTAGAAACACAGTGTGTCCATCAGTCCGGTCTTCGAGCTCACGCGGGACCCTCAGATGGAAAGGTAACACTTCTGAATCTCCCGGCAGGGAACGATCTGGGGTTCTGCCACGGCGCGTGGGTGTCAAGCCAAGTGTTTCCCGCAGATGTGAAGCAGCTACACAATTGTGCAGACCCTCCAGCCAGAGGGCGGAGAACCCTCCTCAGAGGGAGGTTTTCCCAGCCAGGCTTTGGGCACAGGAGGAAGGTAAATACGGAACCTAAATTCGGAAGTTACTCTGGGGCAAGAATGCAGCCTTAGAGCATTATTTCTGGAAAATGCAAAGCGGACCCCCCCACCCCCCAAGCCTGCACATGGGGGGCGACTGGAGCCTTCCCTCCAACTGCCTCCATTTTTGAATGGAAGAAATGCTTCCAGAAAGAGAAGCAAGCTTTTCAACAGGGAACAAAGAGCTAGGTCACATCAGCAATGGAGCCATGCCCTGGGGGTTTTCTGGGCGTTTCCAGGCCTTATCTCCACTTGGAAAGCAGCGGGACGAAACCCACTGAAGTGACTTGTAAGATGACCCTCATCTGTGAGACTTCTCATGTCCTGTGTTGTGTCGGCCATGACGTCTGGCTACCTCTCCCCCCACAGCCCACCCACAGGCCTCACCGAGGCGGCGGCTGCTAAGGTGTGAGGAGGACGGAAACACTGACTTCCTGCCGCTGAGACTGTGCCCAGCTTTTTTAGCTTTCCTTTTTTTTTTTTTAATCATTTATTTATTTGAGAGAGAGAGAGAGAGGGAAAACACCTGTGTGCGAGCAGTGGAGGGGCAGAGAGAGAGAAAGAGACACAGAATCTGAATCCGAATCCGACTCCAGGCTCTGAGCCTGTGAGATCATGACCTGAGCTGAAGCCAGACACTCAACCGACGGAGCCGCCCAGGTGCCCCCATATCCGTTCCTATTTGACAATAGATCAGTATTTATGCTATAATTTGTACTTAATTTATATATCTTCCCAATATTTAATATTGTAATCATGGATTACAAGTAATTTTCTGTAGGAACAAGTAAATAAATCATAAATTCACACTTCTCAAAATTCACATACTTTATGCATTTCTAATGTACTTATTAAGAGAATGAAAGCACTGAGAAGGCAACCTTAAGATTGTCTGTATCACGGCCAAAGCTGAGAAGCAGGTAACGTTGCTCAGATACTAACATTCATCTTCCTGAGGCCTGTGGGAATCTAAGCATCTCTGTGCTCAGAAGCCAGTTCTCTCCTCAGAGCCTCTGCCCACTTACATAACCGAGAATAAGCTTTAGTACTGGGTTGTGAGTCAGGCCTAAGTGTACTCATGGTTATTTCTATTTGGAGACCATTCTAAAAATTGAAGTGCATATTTGGATATTTCAGTGCCCACTCGACACTCTGTAACATCTCCTCCAAGTATCTTCCTCAGGTGAGGATATGTGGATTGCGTCAGCCATGAGTTCTCTTCATTCTCAAAAACACTTCACACATGTATGTGAAGAAACTCACTTGCAGACGTTTGTGTTACACGGGTAACGGAACGTCAGGGACGTGGTGCTTTTGTGTAAGCGATCCGCTGGATGCGCGTCGCGCGCGGACCTGCCGCTCCTAGACTGACGGTGCTCCCAGCACCTGCTGCAGCACCGGAACAGGGAGCCCTTGACCCTTGTGATTGAAAATCTACTGCAAATTAAAAGTGGCGACAGACACAACGATTCTCATGCAGTTTTAGGGACTCACTTAGGTCCCTGTAAGCTGCTGTCATCACAGGTGAGAATCCTCTGAGAGGGGAGGCCACTCCATTTCCATATGGAGATCCAGGTCCCCTGCCCCAAGCCTTCCCCTCTTCTTCCCCTTCTCCTTGCTCTGAGAAGAGCTGAGTGTGGATGACCCCACCCTGCTCTCTGCAGTGTAACAGCACCGTTTTCCACAAGAGCCTCAAAAACAGGATTCACTTTGACGCCTCAGCATATAAATATCAACACATTTCCACAACGGTGTGTGTTTCAGACACAATTCATACATGGTTCAGTTTTAAAAAGCTGAGAAAGTCATACAGGACCGTCAATGAAGTTCTTTTCTTAAATAATTAATACATTTTCTTTGCGCTCCAGTAAATTTCACAGTTTAAACCACACCGAGCAATGATTCGTACTCACATACACACGTTTCTTCTGTGGCACACGTAGTTTTAAGCCCACACGACAGTCTGCTGCTTGCAGCCACGACGGGGATCCTGCACTTGGTATCTCCGGACACGAGCAAATATAAGAGCTGAATACGATAGGACCTACGTCGTGACTGAGGAGGAAAAGCGGCGGCGCCAGGACAGGCTGGCTGGAGACGCGGCAGAGAAGGGACCTGTGTGGCAGCTCGCAGATGCTTCAGCCCCGTGCCTCCCACAGCCGCACGGAGCTGGGGACATAGAAACTGCCTTCCCACAGCGCTGGGGACATAGAAACCGCAGCTCCATGCTCCCCGAATGACCAGGATTCGAGGGACTGGGCCCACGGACAGGAAACCACAGCAGAGGTGGAAGTTGCGGCACCCGGTGTGGCTCCGCGTGTGGTCCCCGGCGCTGCTGGAGGGACACGGCCACACGCAGAGGCGAAGGACCAGGACAGGGCTGGCGCTGCGTGTGACGTGAGGCAGGGCTGACAGGGGCCTGTGTGTTTGGGGCCGGCTGAGGTGACCCGCAGTGGAAGAGACACCTTCAGAGAGCTGGGTCAGACACCTGGGGGCGGAGTGAACTGTCAGTGCGATGCTGACACGGCCCTGATGGAAAAGGAGGGCGGGGCTCCGAATGGGGCGGCCTGGAAACTCCGCACTCTTAGGCTTTCTGAAATGCAACTTCAAATAATGCTCTCTCATACTTCCTCTTTCTTATTCTAGATTTTGCTATAGACAAAAGGTAGTACAATAGTCTTACCAATTCACCCAAGAGACTTATTTTGTTCGGGGCCTTTCACACCAGGGATAAAAAGGACCTGATTTCCGCGTTTCCAGAGCTTACATTCTAGGAAACCATGAGTGTCAGAAGCGCCGATATTCCGTACAGAATAGATGGGGACACAAAGGAGAGAGAGTTCTGGAAAGTCTTGCTCTTTTGGTGGGTCTGGGTTAGAAGCGCAGACCTGCTCAGCAGTGAAGACAGTCTGTAAACGGTGCAGCCACTATGAAAACAGCGTGGCCATTCATCAAAAGACTAAAAATAGATTTGCCACAGGATCCAGCAACCCCACTCCTGGGTGTGTAGCCAAAGAGGTGAAAACAGGCTGTAGAAGACGTCTGCACTCACACCTGTCCTGCAGGGGTCCCCACGGGAGTCCAGGCACCACAGGAGTCTCCGTGCCCAGCAGTGGTTGAATATTGGATACAGATGTATGTGTGTATGTATTAAATGTCATACCTGCGACATGTGTGATGGAGATACATATGTGTGCATGTGCACACATGAATGTGTGTGCGTGTGTAATGAAATATCATTCAGCAGGAGGAAGGAGGAAATCCTGCCAGTCCCAGCAACAGGGATGGACCTTGAGGAACTCAGTGCAGTGAAGTAAGTCAGACATAGGAAGAGAATCCCTGTCTCACCTCACTTATACGCGGACTCTGAAAAGCAGCCTGGAGGAGGGTGGGGGCCAGTGGGAAGCTGAGACGCTGGTCAGGGGGCAAGCACCTCACAGGATGCGTGGGCGGCAGGGGTCTAAAGAGCAGCACGGTGGCTGCAGTTATTGATACTGTGCTAGACACTTGAACGTTGGTGAGAGAGGAGATCAGATTTAAATGTTCTCGCCCCGAGAAAGAAATGGCAATTGTGTGACCTGGAGGGTTAGCTAATGCTAGGGCGGTGACCACACTGCAGTGTTAAGTGCATCAAGTCGCCGCCACACACACCTTAAACTCACAGTGCTGGGTCAAGTACGCCTCCGTCAGGCTGCGGAAAAAAACTCAGGTTGGAATCTCCTCGATCAGGCGTCCTAGAGACCTTAGCTCTGGGCTTCTTCCGGGCCTTGGCTCCGTGAGGACCGGGCTCCCCGGCCTGAGGACCCCAGTATGCAGGCTCAGGCCAGCAGCGCGCTGGGGCGGGGCGGGGCCTGAGAAAGGCCAGAAGGCCCGTGCCTGCTCCTCCAGAGGTTGGTAGCCTGTGCTTTTGCGTTTTTTTCCTGAAATGGATCCCAAAGTAACATTCACGTTTAAACTAGGAGATTTGAATCTACACGGCCAGTGTTACCGTCCTGAGAGACATTTCCGCTGGAGTCTGGGGGTGAAGGGGAGGGACCTGACTCCGGACTCGGGCCCAGGATGAGGAGCCCCGGGAGCGCCCCGGAGCGGCGGCCCCCTAAGTTTGAGCGCAGAACCCAGAGCCGCCGCGCGCTGGGGCCAGTGCCCCGGGAGGCACTGAGGCGTCAGCTTTCCTTCGCTGGGCAGTCCCGGGGCCCCGCGTCAGCCGCGGTGAGGCCGGCGACGAGAAGGGGGGGTCCCCAGGGACGCGGAAGGCGGCAGGGCTGGGACCACGTGAGGGCGGGGAGGGCGGAGGGGATACATCCCACCAGACAACTTGGGGAAGGGGCGCGGAGGGGGCACCCAGCGGGGTGAGGGCGCTCGCCTCGCGCAGCCCTAGTGCCCCCCCGCCCCCACGGCGGGTGCACTCCCCCAGCCCCGGCCCTTACGCCGCTCGCTCTCCGCG